>CM070550.1:69422898-69584167 GCA_036346405.1 Phyllostachys edulis
CCGTGGAGAATTGGCATGAAGCAAACGTACACTCAAGTGTGTTAGGATCGACGAAGTAGGCTGTGTTTCACCTGAACGTTTAGGATGAACGCTCAAGGAGCGAGCTAGCTAGCTGAATTCAGGCCTCGAGTTAGCTCCTACTCTAACACTCGTAACATTCCAGCATATTTAAATGACCAAATTATCATATACATATGAAATTTCTCCATGCCATTTAAAAAGAAGAATATGCTCAACATATTCATTATAAGAACAACTAAAAATAGTATGAAGCTAAGCAAATAAGATTGCTCAATTGCTCTCAGTTGACTAATTGCATAAGACATAGTCTTTGCAATCTCAGTCCTCTGTAAAAATCTCTTCACCAATCAATTTTGATAATTACAAAACAGATCTTGAGCTCAAACTACAACTTTCTCATATGTCAAGTTATCTCAGAGTAGCAGTTAAACTTTCAGTCAACAGATTACAATTTAACTATATCTTAGTGAAATCAAATCACAAAAACAGCACATAAAGCATTCTGTAAACAGAACATCTGATCATATGCCTTCAAGATAATTCACAAATTTATACCAACAATAAGCCTAATTGACAGATTGAGAATAGAAATGCAGATATCTCACAGAAGATCAATCAGATCACAGAACATACAAGTGTAATCTTAATTCAGCTATAACTCAAAACAAAAAGTATAAAGGCTACTAATTATAACTGACCATATAAAGCAATATGACAATATGATTAAGCTCAAGTTTGTTTCTAATTATCTATTTGATTTCAGATTTTGACTATCATCACAGAGCATCTACAGAACCCATCACAGAGCAAGGGAGGGAGCGGGATAGAGCGAGTAGAGTGGTATACAAGAGGAGGCATGAGGGAGTACCGGAGGAGGCGCTGGAGTCGGCGCGAGGAGGGAGCTGGTGACAGGTCGGAGAGGAGGATGGCGATGTTCGCTTGGCCGAGTCTGAGCAGGAGGCGCCGGTTGTTGGGCCGAGTCGAGGAGGCGCGCTGTCGGAGGAGGGAGGCGACCGCTCGTCGGGCTGGAGTCGGAGCAGGGAGGCGGTCGGTCGTCAGCCGAGTCGAGCAGGAGGTGCCCGGTCGCTGGCCGAGTCGGAGCAGGAGGCGGCGAGCCCTAGAGAGGAGGTGAGCAGCGAGAGCTTAAGTGGCGCAGGAGTAGTGGAAGTGACGAGCAAGAGCAAAAACCCTAGCAGTTCCCTCCTTATAAAAAGGCTATCACAGACGGTTTTTAATAAGAACCGTATGTGATCGTCTATATCCTGCATCGTTCTTATTAAGAACCGCTCAGGATTCCTATCACTGACGGTTCTATAATAGAACCGTCTCGTGATAGCAAAAAACCTAGTGACAATCTGTGATATCCTGACAAAACCTGGTGACAAGTGATTGTCAAGTCCATATGAACCTGGTGACAAGTACGATGACAATCATGACAAGTCCATATGAACCTGGTGACAAGTATGATGACAAGTTCATAACACATTTGACTTCAAAAATTCATATCTAATTCAACTCAACTCCAAATCAAGTGAAACCAATTTTGATATTCCACATTACAATGAACGTCCACATTGACATCAATATCAAAGATGACAAGTCCATAACACATTAACACATGACAATTTCATGTTGACATCAAAATATATGAGAGATTACAAGTCCATAACACATGATGTTATGGAATAAATTAATTACAATGGAGTAAATTCTTAATTAAAATATAGCCCTTCATGATGATCGATGCGCATATAGCTAGCTTCCTCACTGGGTTCTTCCTCGAGCCTAATGCCGTTTTCGAAAGGAGGCAACTCGTCAAATTGATTGTATTCTTCCTCGTCCACTACATTCTCAACTTCGACAATCCTCCTTTTTCCATGAAGAACTACGTGGTGCTTCTTATTTGTCGGGTCGGTTACATAGAAGATTTGAACAACTTGGTTAGTCAGTACGAATGGTTCATCTTTGTATCCGACACGTTCGAGGTCCACGGTAGTGACCCCGTACTTGTCGACCTTCACTTGTGGAAGATGGACCCAATGGCACCGAAATAGGGGGATCTTGAAAAGCACGTAATCGAGCTCCCATATCTTCTCTATTTGCCCATAGTAGGAGCTCCTCAGCCCATCGGTACTGAATGCATCTATGCGGACACCGCTATTCTGGACTGTGCTCTTCATATCCTGAGCTGCCATATAAAATGTGTACCCATTTATGTCGTATCCTTGCCATGTGACAATTGTAAATTGTGGCCCTTGTGCCAACCATAGCAGCGTGTCATCACTTGATGACCTCCCAGTGATTTGCACCTTTAACCATTCGTTGAACTGATGGTTGTGCTCTCTCGTGATCCAAACCTCCGACTGGTCTAGATTCTATTGGCGTACCATGTCTTTGTGCTCATTGATGTACAGAGACACTTGGGTCTTGTGTTGCAAGACCATGAAATGGGATTGAGCGTACGTATCCAGATCGGGAGTGATTGATTTCCTTCCGATGGTCCCGATACCATCCAGTCTCCCCTCATGGCAAGATAGAGGCACACCTATCGGTTCCACCTGAGCCATGTAGTCGACGCAGAACTCAATGACCTCTTCGGTTGCATAACCTTCAATGATGCTGCCCTCCGATCGAGATTGATTCCGTACGTAGGACTTGAGAATTCCCATGTACCTCTCGAACGGATACATATGACGTAGGAACACAAGGCCGCATATCTTTTTCTCTATTACAAGGTGAACAATCAGATGGACCATGATATCAAAAAATGACGGAGGAAAATACATCTCAAGATGACATAGAGTCGTCACCACCTCGGCCTGCAGAGCATCTAGTCCTTGGGGATCGATGACCTTTTGAGCAATTGAGTTGAAGAAATAACACAGCCTTAAGATTGCCACTCGGACTCTTCGAAGCTCCGATCGAAGTTTCTCCACTAGGCAGAATCAGCAGGGTGTTTTAGCTTTCCATCTTTCTTACGCTCCTCCGAGTGCCAACGCACCAATCTTGTCTCCTTTGGGTTTGCAAACAAACGCTTCAAACGTGGGATCATAGGCAGATACCACAACATCTTAGCAGGAGGTCCTTGCTTCACCTTAGCAGTATTCTAACATTTGTATCAGGATGCTTTGCACACGGGACATACATGCATGTCTGCGTACTCTTTACGGTAGAGGATACAATCGTTCGGACATGCTTGTATTCTTTTTTACTTCCATTCCCAATGGAAAAAGAACCTTCTTTGCTTGGTAGGTGGTGCTAGGTAACACGTTTCCCTCCGGAAGGATGTCCGCTAGGAGACCTAACAATGCCGTGAAACTCTTGTCGGGCCAACCATTGCTTGCCTTCAATTTAAGCAGTTCAATCACGGTTGACAACCTTGTGTATTCCGGCTTGCAGCCAGGGAACAATGGTCTCACCGAGTCCTCCATTAAGCCCTCGAATTTACAAAACTCTATCTCATTGTAGTTCTCTTCTGCATCGCGTAGCATCTGATCCAGATTGTCATCATGCGACCTATCCTCATCAAAAGCACAGTCCACATCCGGCACATCGTTGACTTCCTCGGCAATGTCGTTATTATTAACTTCTGGTATAATCTGCTCTTCACCGTGACTGGACCAACATATATACCCTTTTTGAAACCCCTTCGAATCAAGTGCGCTTCGATCTGCGCCGAGTTGTTAAACATCTTGATTACATAATCAATGCATGGACAAGACATAAAATTTATCCCTTCTTCAACATATCACCTTTCGTGACTCTTCTAAAAGCAACCACGCCATTAACGTACTCTTGACTCACACGGTTCACACCGTACATCCAGTTTCGGTCCATCTACGCTACGCATGTAAAAAATTAGTGTCAAATTAGATTAATAAACCGCAAGTACATACTCTTCCTATTTACCAAACATACTTAAATTGATTAGCGATTAATTTATTGCAAACATAAAAGGTCATAGATCGTTACCCTCAGAGCTCACGAAGAAAATACCAAATATCTCTCGAGAATCCTCTCCTTCTCCTCCCTTCCTCCTCTCCTTCTCCTCCCTTCCCTCTTTGTCGGCGGCGCAATGGGCTTCCTATTTACCAAACATACTTAAATTGATTAGCGATTAATTTATAGCAAACATAAATGGTTATAGATCATTACCCTCGGAGCTCACGATGAAAATACCTAATATCTCTCGAGAATCCTCGCCTTCTCCTCCCTTCCCTCTCTGTTAGCGGTGCAATGGGCTTCCTATTTACCAAACATACTTAAATTGATTAGCGATTAATTTATAGCAACATAAGAGCATCTCCAGTGTATTGATCCGATACCGATTCAAAGAGATGCCACGTAAGCATTCAAAGAACTAGTCATTTTTCCCCCAATGTATTGATCCGATTCTTACTCTTAAGTGGGACCAACATCTTATTAAAAAAAATCAGAAAAGATATAAAATCTCTCTCAACCGCTCTCTCTCTCTCTCTCTCTCCATTTCCTTCCCCCTCATAGAACTTAATGCGCGCATATGCTAACCACCCAATGAAAAATATTACTCTATTCACTTGCATCCAGATGCAAAGTTTGCATCGGTTCCTAGAGTTTTGCTTCGGAATCGGCAGCTTTCAACGTGTGGAATCAGTTCCTACCATTAAATCTAGCCATTTGAACCGGCTTATAAGCACGTACATTGCAGATGCTCTAAAGAATTGTAGATTGTTACCCTTGGAGCTCACGACGAAAATACGAAATATCGCTCGAGAATCCTCTCCTTCTCCTCCCTTTCTCCTCCTCCTCCCTTTCTTCTCCTCCTCCCTTCCCTCTCTGTCGGCGGTGTAGTGGGCGTTTACCTAGTGGCGGCTCAAATGGGAATGGGCGGAGGTCTGGTCCATCTATTTGTAATGCGAGGATATCACATACGGTTCTTCTTATGAACCGTCTGTGATATACAACTATCACCGACGGTTTTTAAATAGAACCGTCGGTGATAGTTCACAGACGGTCTGTGTTTACAACCGTCTGTGATACTGGAGATTATCATAGACGGTTGATTAATAGAACCGTCTGTGAACTATCACTGACGGTTCTATTAATCAACCGTCTGTGATAGTTCCCAGACGATTCTATTAATGAATTGTCTGTGATATATGTCTATCACAGACGGTTATTAATAAGAACCGTCTGTGATAGACTGGCACCAGGCCCAGATAGACCCAACACAGACGGTTCCTTTTGAACCGTCTGTGTTGAGACGTCTTCTATAACTTGTTTTGTAGTAGTGTGACGCAGAACGTGGCTGTTTGAGTAGTTTACAACTCCGCGGTTTGGCCTGTGATGTTAGCTCGTCAAACCGGGCAGGCACGGCATGCTAATCAATGGGTTTTCTTCAAGCTTAAATATATCTCAGTTGGCGTATGTATATATGTACTGGCTGCGCATATGATTGAAGCTTATATGTATTAAGCTAGGGACTAAAGTCAAACAAGGTCTCTTGATAATTGATTGTTTGTTGCAATTAGATTCTTAAAAGGGGTTACGTAGCAAGATTGCGTGGTCGGTTAACTGGGCATGACTTAATTTGTTTACCCATATATATGGACTACGTACTTAATTAACTTGCATTTGTACGCATTTGCATGGTACATGTCTACAAGGGAGTAGAAGAAATTAACATTTTTTTAGCAGAGAAGAATTTGACAACTTGCGTTTTCCCAAACAAAGAACAAATCAACAACTTGAGGTATATGAAAAAAAAAAAAATCACGAGCCGGTCTAACAACTAGCCAGCCCAATACGGACAGAAAACAAAGTTCTAACGACTGGCCAGTGCATAACGACGAGAAGACAAAGTTTTAGTTAGTGGGGTCAGCTTGGTACACCTCTTTAAGAAAAAGTTTGCGGACATTAAATCAAAGTAGTTAATATTAAGTGGAATCAAACCTGCATTAACCTAAAAATATAAATCAAGTCAAAGATTTGCCCCCAGTTAATAATATTCAAATATATATATCTATATCTAATGTTCAATTTGATTTATTTTTTATGCTAATACAGATTTGCCACATCTAATATTAACCACTTTACTATTAAAATTCATAAACTTATCTAAAAGAGGTTTACTGAAGCCAGTCCCTTAGTTTGATCGGTTAATATTTTGATCGGCCCGCGCGCGCGCTTGATATGTAATGTACGTATGTTGTCTTCACATTGATTTAATTTCTTAAGTATTTTTTGCAACAGTTAATGTAGAAGCGTTCCACTAGGATTCGATAGCTTCTGACGTTGTTGCATTAAGGCAGGATGGGTGTATAGATGTAACCGAGTGCTTAATCCAAAACTAAGCAAGCTAGCTAGCGAGGACAAGTCAAGATAGAATATTCCATCTTCTACGTTGCGAACATGGGTTAGCTAGTCGCCCACAGATCAGAACAAAATGACTTGACTGATCGATGGATCTGTTTATTTTTAGTGAAGGTTCCACGCAATGTGAAATCGTGAAAAACGGAAACTGTCACTGATCAACACCGGTTTCCCTAATGACAACTAATTAGCTAACTAAACTAGTAGCTGATTTCGTAACTTTTCCACGCAATGATATATAGCGTATTACAGTACTGTAGGCTGTAGCTCGGCTGGACAGCATCACGGCGCCCAAATGCAGCTATTTATGCAGGTTGACTCAGCGGCCGTTGGTGTCGAAATGCTCCCAAAATTTTCAATTTAAAATACATTTTGAGTTGTGAATATATATAAGATTCCGAACTAATTGTGAATATATATATATATATAACATTTTGACTCGCAAAATACCAAGTGTGGCCAGTTGACCTGATCGATCGGTCCAGGGAACGGGCCGATTTGCCAGCATGCATGGATGCTTGACGGAAGCTCTACGCAAATAAACAATCCAACATGTAGTTGGTGAGAAAACTTCGGTCTTTTGCCGGAAAATCAGGCGCACAGGAGTTAGACTGACCGAGTTAATCGATGCAAAATTTAAATGAATGCACTACTACATACAGTCTCATCATAGACGGTTCAGAACCGTCATCACAGACGGTTTTTGAACTGTCTGAATTTGTTCGTCTGTGATAACGTCGGTTATCATAGACGGTTCAAAAACCGTCTGTGATACTCATAATATAGACGGTTTTTTGTTGAAACCGTCTGTAAAGGTATGGTGTCACAGACAGTTTCCATTAAAAACCGTATGTGATACCTAGCCAGACGGTTTCTAAATAGAACCGTCTGTGATAGGCTAGGTATCACATACGGTTTTTAATGGAAACCGTCTGTGATATCATGCCTTCACAGATAGTTTCAACACAAAACCGTTTATAATAGCTCATTACCCTAACTATTTTTTTTCGATTTTTGGCTAGCCTTAGGAATTTCTAGCCATGCCCTCTGAAAACAAGCATGCAGAAAACAGATACATCACAGATAATCAATTGTTGACAATTCAAAATGATCATTACTCAAAGTGTATCATAGGTCTTTTACTCTTTTGAGATGAAAAAGGACACTGGATCGGAGGAATCGTTAGTTCCTTTCCTATGCGCTGCTACTCCACTCTGTACGCCAGAGTGGGTAGAGAAAATTTGAAGGACTTGTTTGGTTAGGCTAAAATTCTGGTACATTCGCATTCACGTGGATAAACCGAGATTTTAGTTCAAATTTTCAATCCATTCTCAACCAAAAATAAGCTTCCCAAACAAGCACTTAAGGTTGTGGTTTATTTATTTAGTTAACCCGAGGAAGCAAGCTCGCCATGGAAGTATGGAACACGGCAATGACATTTCACTTTCTCTGCGTTCTGAACAAGTGGTTACAATTAGCTAACAGGTCTCAGTTTGATTCATGCTCTAGGGGTTGATACGTCATGTCACTACCAGATGTGTAGATCCACGATCTTTCGTGGCGGCTAACAATTTCTCGAACGGGCCCGCAAGAATTTTAATTGTAGTGACGGGTTCATAGTGCCACCCGGAAAAATACAGAATTTCCCTGACAGTGTTGCAAATAACCGTTAGCAAAATAAAATTTTGTGTCGTGTTAGGTTAACCGTCGGAATTGTTGTATATCCTTGATGAGCATGAACCAACAGAAAAAATTGCTTTCACTTCTGCCAAACATAACTGGGTAAGCCCTAACTCTAAGCCCCCAAACCCTCCAAACCCTTATCTTCTCCCTAGCTCCCCCATCCTCGGTGTCCACCCCGAGCCCTGGCCCACTGCTTCCTCATCCTCTATCATGGCCCTACGTTCTGAGCCCCACGTCGTCGCCACACCTCATCCCCTACGGTGACCCTCCGTCCTGAGAGTCCCCCCACCTCACCCAGCACCATAGCCGCCTACCCGCCCATGCCCCCACCAGGGGCGGAGCTAATATTGATGCATGGGGGTGCAACTGCACCCCCAAATTTTTTGCATAAAAAGCTAATATACACCCTCCTAATATATAAAGTATATGCACTACACGTACTAACATACATACCCTTCAACTCCTAGTAGCTCATTTAGCATTAGATCCAACAGAATCTAAGAATCAAGCCTAAATCAAATAGTCAACTAGTTAAGGAGGCGTCAGGCCTAAGTGCCATCTGCCCATCCGGGTATCTTTGCTTTCTACTAATACATTTGCTTCTTATGACAGGTTTGATGAAGTTAATACAGAGCTACTTCTTTGCATAAAATCTTTGCGCTACTTCTTTGCATGACATCTTTGTATCCTGCTGATTCATTTGCTTCATATGACAAAGATAAATGCTTCATATGACAAAGATAAAGTTCTTAAACTTGCTAAGTTTTATCCTAAAGATTTCTGGAACACAGATTTGATCCAACTTTCTTTCCAACTTAATATGTTTATCACTGGCATGCATCAAGATACAAGGTTTCGAGAAGTGGAGAATCTTAGCGAGCTCTCTATTAAACTTATTGAGACAAAGAAGGATGATTGCTATAAACTTGTTTATTTGCTGCTCAAATTGGTATTGATCCTTCACGTAGCTCTTGCAACGGTAGAGAGGGTATTTTCGGCAATGAATCATGTGAGGAACAAGCTAAGAAATAGCATGGATGAACAATACTTGAATGATTGCTTAGTTATGTATATTGAGCGTGATTTTTTTCTACAAGTTAGTGATGATGCTGTCATCAATCGCTTTCAAAACATGAAGAAACGCCGTATCAAGTTGTAATTTTCTAAAATATTTTGTGATGTTGGTTATAGTGCGAACATGTAATTTGACATGTTTGAACTTGTGTTGGAACGGATGTGTCTTAACACTACTACAGAACTGACATATAGCAACACAGGTATGTGTTGTTGTATGTACGAAAAAGTGTTGCTGCTGATTCTAGCAACACAAATGTTAAGTGTTGTTACAGGTGGCGTTGCTAGGATGAGCTTGTGCAACACAAATTAAATGTTGTTATACATAAAAATAGGTGTTGCTGACATATGAGGCCAGCAACGCATTTCTCTATTTATAACAACACATGTGGCACATATTTCAACAGCACTGTAAACATTTGTCAGCAACACATGTTTGTTATTTTTTATAGCCAGGTGCATATTTGTAGCAAATTCAACAACATAATGAAATAATAATTATTTTTGCAATTTATGAAAGTACACAAACTATTGTCTCAATACTTTTCATTCAATGTTTGAAAATATAAAAATTATACAACTCAATATAAGAACACCGAAAAGATAGATTGCATTGCACATGTAAATAAATAAAGGTATTATCATTCACATCGTTCTATACATCAACTGGAGTTTGTTGAAAATGCTAAACATGATAACAAGTCTAAATTGAATCCTAAAAAGCCAAACATAAGTATTGCTAGCTAATCTTCATGAAGTCTCTTCTTCGTCTTGAGTTGGTGAGGAATAGATCCAAATAGAAAATTCAACCATTAACCTTTTCAACCTGCATGGACAACAATAAATTGTAGAGGTATAAGTATGTATGCTATAGAGATAACTCATTGCAAGTAAAGCAAGCAAGACAAACATACAAAAGTTGAAGGCCAAGCTACTATTTTTCCTTTTGCATCACCGATTGTCTTGTAGTGGTGCCATGACCGGCCTTACCAACACCTCATTTTCTTCAATTGAAAAAGTAATATGCGTTTTCCAAAATTGATTACCAAGCTTAACAGCATCAACTTCTGCATCTAAATCACAGCTTAACAAAGTAGCATATGCCACAGGCTCTTTGTTTGGATATTTGGCGGACTTCAATATTACTATTGTACCAACCTATGTTGACATGCAAACGCAATTAAGATAAGAAAAGGAAATAGTTACAACAGCTTAATCAAAACACTTCTACTATGCTTTCATACCGTCATTACAGCAGGACATGCCTTTTTTGAACTCGCACGGCGTGGGATCTTGTTTTGAGTAACCTGTTCTTGCGCCTTGTTCTTTGTGAACTATAGTGTTGGAGGGAAGACACATTAATTAGGCTATTTTGCAATAAGTACAAACTTTGCCATCACGATGACAAAGTGTTACGTGCACATAAATAGGTTGAGCATAATTTATCTAAATTCAAAATAGAGTAACTAGTTTCAAAAGATGCATAGAACAACAATAATTAAATCAATGGTGGAAAGAAACTCAGCACATCAAATATGTTAATATTTAATTACTTCCTAACAAGCCAAAAGAACAAAAAATATTAATGGTTCAACCAAGATGCATGGAACAACGATAATTAAAACAATGGTGGAAAGAAACTCGGCACATCAAATATGTTAATATTTAATTACTTCCTAACAAGCCAAAAGATCAATGTGCTCCTGGATTCCAAAACCAAAGCACCCTGTATTACTAAAGTTTCTTCTCAACAGTTCATATTCCTTCACCTTCAAATGTGTTGTGAGAAGTCCTTTTGCACAGCTCAATCCAATCAGGCAGAAGCTTCGCAGAAATTATCTTCGTTAAAATTATCTCTCAGATAGTATGACCAAAAACGACAGAGCGAATTCATTTCCTGCACGCCGTTGGATGCATACAATACGTAAAGAATATTGTAATGTAGCTATTGAGAGTAGAACAAGGGCATGAGTACAATTTATCAAACCAAACATAAGTGTTCGACGCGAAATATAATCAGCAAATCAGTAATGACCAAAACATTAATGAGACGAGCAATTCCCATGCCAAGAAAATGTATTTAGTGAACATAAAAGGTAAACTTGATCAGCTTTATATATCTGTCTAGTTATAAAGTTGCCACTGCAAGAGAAATATATGAGACGAAGCTGCACCTCACTGCAACCGATCCCTAACTTCTTGCGTTCAGTGAGGCATCGATTTTTGAACTTATTGTACCTTCACAAAGAAAAAAAAAACTTCAACATATCAACTTAGGATGAAACAAAGGAATGGACATGAGAAAGTAACATTATACCATGCACACTCTGAAGTCAAAAGTAACATTATAATATTATCATGAGAAAAGCCAAAATAATATAATTTGATAGGTATATATAAGGACCATCATATGTATCATCTCAGAATGGGCTTTGGGACCAAAAAAAAAAAAGCAAGCACAGCTCAGCTCAAGTAAACTTGATGTAGCTCCACAACAAGGCTTGTCTTCAGACCTTTATTCCAACACTCAGTTCAGTTTCAAATGATTCCCAAATTTGCATAATCAAGCATGTGAACTAATGCTACAACTGATTAGCCATTCCAAAATTTGAAACAAACAATTCGTAACTCAAAATTGAAACATCACAAAACCTTACAAATATATATAGTATGTATACCATTTCCTTAATAAGTTTAATCAAGGCGTCTCACATTACAACTGAAAACTTAAAAAATGTATTAGCTTCTCAAGAATAAATAGATGAAAAAAATACATTCTTAGAAGCTTTATACTGATATTTGTGTTCTTCTCACTTTTAAAAAGCTAGAACCACATGATAAAGTCTCGCAACCTACGACTACTTCACAGAATTCAACTTTGCATTAACTAATACGTAATATCAACAACATGTTTGTGCTGTACAGTTCAGAGATAGAAGCACGCATTAATAAGTGGAGGGGCTTCGAGTTTGCATCATTATCCATGAATAATCTTGATAAAAAAGAGGCAAAGGTGTATTGATTTAAGAACTATACATGTGTTAAAGCTACCATCGGGACATCCTAAGGAAGGAACGCCATGTCCTCCGGCTCCCATTCAAGAAATATCGTAATTCTTTGGGTTAATAATCGCATTAAAGTAGCGTAACATACAAGAAATCATCCTCAAGTAATTAGAATGACAACAATGTTGATTTTGCATAGTATTTCAAACAGACATTTCAAGGCTTCATTTTACAATAAAAGAATTATTTGAGTTTTTTTTACAGAGGGAAGAAACATAGGATGTGTTCAACAAAATAACATCAAGTTTCAAGATATACGACAGAACTATAGAACAGCAACACTTTGTTGTAATCAACACTTAAAAAGTTTCTTAAGAGTTCAGGGGAAACTGTCTCCTAAAGATATAGATGGATGGAGTTAGACATTACAAATAAATAGATAAAAGACCTATTTTCAGCAACACTACACACACAAACAATTGTGACAAACAACAGGGGATGCTCTTTTATACAGTAATACTAGGTGCAGAACAAAACAATCAAGCAAATCTGAAAATATTAAAATTTAAAAGGTCAGTCATCGAAGCCATTGCATGTTCCATTCGTTTTGAGATAATATATTACAGTATTATACTAATTACACTTCTGCAAACATCCGTAACAAATTACAGAATCAATATCTGCATATAATGACCAATAGTGTAAATCGCCACCAACCATATAGTAAGCAATTCAAGATAATCGTATCTATGTGAGCCAAGAGGTACGAGCACATACCTGATTAAGATGAACTACTGGTATGAGTTGTAATAGGCTGGAGATTATCTTCTATTCATTCTAGCAGATTATATAAGCCTTTGCCACTAATGATGATAGTGCAAGATCAAAAAGTTTATCTTCACAACATTACACTAATGAAATGAAGTGAGAATCCCACAACAAATGGATTTGGTATTCTTCTACCATGCATCTTTTTCTCAACAAGCACATTTCTGTGCATAAAATCTGGAGATTAAATCTCAACTTACAACAAGAATATAAATCTCACAAAATCTTGATCGGAAGCCATCATCCTTCTTGAGTGCGCCCTCACCCTCCCCACTGGAAGAAATCTCGCTGGCACGCTTATCCACCACGCACATGAGCAGGTCAAACATTAACACCTATACAAATCCAGGAAGAACAAGGAACCTGGTAATCCCAAGTCGCAAAATTAAACGAAAGGAATGAAAGAAAGACGGTACCGATGGCGTGAGGGATCTTGAGGTAGGAGCAACAATCGGCAATCTCGGCGGTGGGATCTGGGTAGGCCTTCTTGGCGGCGTCGGCGGCCCTCGGTGACAAATCTTCTTGGAGAGCCGGTGGGGTGGTGGCGCCGAGCGAGCATGGGAGTCTGCGGTCGAGCCGGGAAGGAATCGGGAGGCGCGGTGCTTGGAGGAGGGCGCAGCGAGAGGGAGCAAGAGAGGAGGCCGACGGGCCGGGTGTGTGGGCAGGAGACGAGGAGGAGGCAAGGACGAGGAGGAGACGGCATGAGGCGGTGGATCGGCGAGGAGAAGGAGGACGGGAGGCGGAGGGGTCGGGTGGAGGAGGGGGCGGGCGGGTCGGGTGGAGGAGGGGGCGTCGGCTGGGTCGGGCAAAGGAGGGAGGCGGCGGGGTCGGGCAGAGGAGGGAGGTAGCGGGGGTCTGCAGCAGTGGAGGAGGGGGGCGGCGGCGGAGCATCGAGGAGGTGGGGATCTGCTGGCGGGGAGGTGGGGGACAGGGGGAGGAGAGGGGAGGATTGGGGATTGATTTCAAGTGGGTAGGGTCGGGACTTGGCTTGATATGGGAAAAAATGGCGCGTTATGAGGAGAAAAAGGGCGCGTTACGGCAAAAAATCTGGCGCGGTACGGGAAAAAATGGCGGTCCTGATGAATGTTGTTGGTGGCTTTTCTTTTTTTTTTCATTGGTGGCAATAAAAAAGATTCTATGTTCACACTGTACACATTGTATTTTTAATATATATGTGAGCAACACATATTATATGATGCCATGAGACTCTTCAACGTACTTTTCCGTAATGAGTGAACTATATGTTGCAAAGAGTCTCAACAACATATAGTATATGACGCAAAAACATTGCAGCTACAACACATAGCCCATGTGTTGCAGACAATGTGTTGTATAAAGTCAGTCTTGTTGTAGTGTAAGTTCGCACCCCCATCGTCAAAATCCTGGCTCCACCACTGGCCCCCACGAGGGTTAGTTCTCAAATGGTGATTGATTGTGTATATTACTCTACACTAAAGTAGCCCTAAAATACGTGCTGTCCATCTCGTACTTTAACTGATGACTAGAATTCGACTTCGGCTGCAACAGATATTTTCTCAATTGATTTTTTTGTTTTATTTTTTCACAATTGATTTTTTTTGAATCATTTTTTTTTCAAATGATTTTTTTGGATCAATTTGTTTTCAATTGATTTTTTTTACCGACTCTTTTTCATAGCTTTTAGATGCCTAACCGACGCCCCGAACCCAAAGATCTTTCTCTCCTCAAAATATGTGGCACGTTACACATGTAAGCTGAACTTTACTGCTCCAAATACACAGAACATTCACACTCCATTCAAAGAATTCCATAGCGAACCCCATAGCTTGGGGCCGTAGAAATTAAACAAAACGAATAACCGAAACACAAAAGTTGAAACAATTGCCAATTACAACAACAACACATCAACACGCTTGCAACTCATGGATGAAACAAATTAACAACTGAGAGATCAATCCTTCACCTTGCATGCATGCATGCATCTAAACTTTAGTAGTAGTTGATAGCTCGGCAATTCTTTCTGACCTGTCCCTGGTACCCGGCCTTCACCTCGATGCTAGCCAACTTCACCATGGCCGCCTTGAACCTGTCCTCCCACCACCCGGGGATGTTGGCGTTGTCCAGCACCATCTTCGCCGTCTCCGGCGACGTCAGGAGCGCCGCGTCGGAGGTGAACAGCACCGTGTGCGCCAGCACGTCCTTGTAGTACTGGTTGTCCAGCGCGTTGGGCGTCACTTCGTCCTGCATCACCGTCGGGTCGTTGCTTCCCGGCGTGGGGTTGACCGGGCACCGGCTCCTCAGGAACCCGGCGTAGCCGCTGTCGATGTCGGAGGGGGCGTTGAGGCGGTCGGGGACGAAGGACGAGCAGTGCGACCGCCCGACGGTGTGCGCGCCGGCGAGGATGACCATGTCCTCCACGGAGAGGCCCTTGGCGGCGAAGCTGGAGACGAGGTCGCTGAGGTTGGACGTCGGCGGGACTAGGAACTTGAGCGGCTCGGAGGCGTTGGAGAAGGTGCCGTCACGGCGGCCCGCCGGCATGTCAAAGTAGACCTTGCCGCTGCTGAGGAAGTAGGACGCGTCGCGGGCCGCGAAGGCGATGATGTCGGCGCAGGAGACGACCCCCGGGCAGGCCGCCTCGACGGCGTCCTTGATTGCGTCGATCAGCTCGAAGCCGCGCAGGGTATTGTTGTTCGGCGCGCTGAGCTTCTCCGGCGTCGGGCTGAACGGGGTCGGGTCCAGGAGGACGGAAGCATCACAACCCTAATTAACAATACAACCAGTAAGTCCTCTCCCTAAGTTGTACAACGTAACAGTGATAGCTAGGAAGAGAACATCTCTTTGTTAAATATTTATTAGTTGGCATGCACACGCGATGACCCTAAAACTACAAACCTGGGATCAACCTCTTGGTGGAGCTGAGAGTATACGACTCCATACATTAGGGTTCAAATCCTGTTACCCACTTATTATGTAGATGCGAGTACGTTTCAGTAAAAATTTTGTGAGTTCGCAAATTTATCTCTGACCTCTGTCTATCTAATCATGTGCCAGGGGATCACACTCGCGTTCATATGCGTGTGGTAGCTAGTGTGTGTGCATCTTCCTTATAACGGCAAAAAAAACCCTAAAACACAAATGTGTACCGGGAAGAAAGCAAAGCTAGCCTGAAAACATGCGGCCATGGTCCACCTTAATTTATCTTTATATGCTCAACTCATGCATCGCGCATGTACCTAAACATGACGCGTTTGCTAGAAGCTAGCAATTAGCCCGGGGGCGGATCGATGACCAATACGATAGACAGTCTTGAAAGAAGAAAAAAAATGACCAATATATACCTCGACGAAGCAGTCGTGAAAGAGCATGCGGATGACAGCGGCGCCATTGCCGGGGTTCTGGTAGATGGCCTTCTCGACGACGCCCTTGACGACGGCCTCTGCCTGGGGGCACTTGTCGTGGTAGAACCCCATCTCCAGAGGCCAGTAAGGGCTGGCCTGGCTCACCACAGCTAGGAGCAGCAAGGCACATGTCACCAGCACCGCGGGCATCTTTGCAGCAGCTCTAGCCATGTCTCGCATATGCTAGCTTGTACGTATCTATCTCTTGCACTCAAGCTCGAGTAAGATAGGAGAAGCGATCGATGGCGGAGACTAGCTGAGTAGGAAGAGCTATTTATAGATGGAAGATGCCCTATGATGCATTGACGGGCCATATCAACTTAACAATTAAGGGATCGTTGCTTGATCTATTGATTCCCAGTTTACTCGCACGACGAGCACGAGGAAATCAAAGGGTGTTGATAATTAATACACAGATAGCAACAGTGGTTCACTAACCCTGATGGACATATGGGGTTGGCTGGTTCTGTGGCATATATGAAATGGGTCATATATATATACGAACGTTTCCTTTGATGGGGACGGATGTTTTCCCGGTTGTTGGGAGGCCAGGACAATTCCGAACGTTTCCTTTGACTGGGATGAGTTTGCTACATTACTCCATGTCCAAATCTGTTCTTACGCATCCCCAAAGGTCGACGTAGCCGACCGGAGGTGCCTATAAATCTACTGTGTAGATGTGTATCTACGACAAAAATAAACTACACTAATAGGCTTGGTTGGGCCTATAGGCCTAATGGGTCTGGTTTAAGCTAAGTGTCCACACAATGAATTTTCCTTAAACACTCCCCCTTGGACAGTTTGCCAACTCCTTCCGAGAAACCAAGGGAAAAATCAGTATCAACAAAAGAGTACATTGCTCATGTTCTTGCTATTGCATATGTTCCCTTATTAATTAAAAACCTTCAATTAAGAAAACCCAACGAGACAAAACTCAACTAATGGAAAAAGAGTACAACATTAATCCTCCTGGATTTGAAGGTGACTTTTGGAGTCCCATTGTTTTGATCACTAGGATCGTAACGATCAAGTGGTATACCTTCATATGAAAACTTCATAGAAGTTTAAGCGACTAAGTTGCTCACCTGAACAAAGGAGCCATAGGGTATTAATTCCGAACCTTTCAGACCTCACTTGTGTTAAGACTTATAGCCTACAACATGAGAATCGATATTAGATATTCTCTTCCCTTGAAGACGAAAACCATTGAAGTCTTCTTCTCATCCCATTGCCGTATAGCCATCCTTTTGAATTGATGTAGGCAAGGATCTTGTGAATATATCCATTGATTATCACAAGTTTCTTTTTGTCAATTTCATAGCTCACTGTCTTTACAGGAATCGTGGTATGCAGAATTCATGAGAGATATTATTTCTCATATTTACCCTTTCACATTACGACATATTTGTAACATCCCAAAAATTTGGCCTGTTTTTGAAGTTTTAAAAGAAAAATAACCATTTGAATTTTTTCTGCTAAAGTTAAAGCTTAATTGGAATTTTTAGAGTTTAAAAACAATTTAATATGAATAATGTCAATATCAACTATTGTCAAAATTATTTTATTCGGATTCTTTGTGCTTGGATATATTTTCTTGATTTTTCTAGAATTTTTCCAAGTGCATTTGCTATTTTCTAATTGTTATTTGGAGTTTCTGCTATTTTCTAAAAAGAAAAACTATTAAATCTCAGATTATTTCTTTGGGCTGATTCTTCCGCCTCAGCCCGCTTCTATTCCCTCAGTCCAGCCATTTCTCAGCCTGCTTCCTTGCTTGGTCCAAGCCAGCCCGCCTGCGCCTCTTTCTCCTTACGCGTGGCCAAAGCCCGAGCCGGCCATTTTCCTGGTGCGCGCAAGAGCCGAACCAGCATAGGCCCGTTTTCCTTTCATTTGTTTCCCTTACGCACGTGTGGCCCAACCGGACAACATTCGTTTTTCCTTTTCAATGGTTTCACTACTAGTGGGCCCAGCTGCCACTTGTGCGTCTTCTTCAACCCGAGCTCTTCCTTGTGTCCATGAACAACACGCCTTGCACCGCTGGCTTCTTGTGGAACTCTCCTCCAAAGCCTATTTAAGGGTGTCCCTCTGTGGCAAATCGATCGCTCCTCGCACCTCTCCCGAAACCCTAACTAGGTTTTCTCGATTTTGTCTTCTTGTGCCACAATCGACTGAAGGACCGCTGGCCACCGAAGCTTCTTCTGTGCCGGATTTCATCGCCGTTGGTCCCTCTCAGCCCAAGTCACCACCGCCGTTGTGATCGTGTCATCGAAAGCTATGTCGTGCTTCCAGCATCTTCTTCGAGGAATCATCAAATCGACGTTTTCGATTTTGTCTGACAAACCGGTCGTCACCTACTTTGTTGATCTGCACGCCGGTGAGTGCTCCTGGCTGTCCAAGGGCGTCATCTTGTGCACACCGCTATTCTCATTTGATTCCCTCTCTTCGCGGTGCTTCTCCATGTTTCTTTCAGGCACCGTTGCTTCATGGTCGTCATCGCCGGCCAAGCCATCCCCGCTGCCCAAATCGCCGCTTTCAGTGACACACTGCTACCACCGACGAGCCATCACCACCCGGAGGACCGTCTTGATCTCGGGTTTCTATTTTGCTCCTTGGCCAGACCTTCCTCGCCTCCATTCACCTTCGCCGCCACAAGCATGCCGCCGGCCATGGCTGCCGCCCCCTTTGTTTGTTGGCTCTGTGCCGAGTCCGCATGCCAAATCTGCAGCCATCTTAGCTTTTTGCTTATGTGGCATCCTCGTCGACATCCTGTCAGCAGCCATGTGGCAGAACCCAAGTCCACCTGAACCAAAATTTAGTGAACCAGTTCCACCATGAACCAACTCAATGACCGATGGGCCCCTATAGATTAAATTCAATTTCCTTATTTTATTTCTCACTAGAAAAGCCTTGCTGATGTCATGCCGACGTCATAATTGTCTTTTTCTTTGGAAAGATAATTCAGTAAATTCATGAAATTTTGATTTTCATTATTTCATGTGAATCTTCAAAAGCCCATATCTTTTGCATCCGAACTCCGATTGAGTCCATTCAAATTCCTAAATTCATATAAATTTAAGATCTATTTATCCGAGAATTTTATTTAATTTTTGGAGTTTGTTTTCTCTCTATTATTTATTTATTTAATTTATTTGCTTGTTTACGAATAGACGTTGATAATTCGAGAAGCTTTGAACAAGGAGGAGTACACCAAGATCAAGATCAATCCCAGGATTTATTCCAAGGCAAGCTATAGTCCTTTGATCATATTGAACCTATAATTTCAAAAGTATATTGTTTTATACAATTGCATGCCATCTTTATATGAATTGTTTTGGGATTAGTTATTACCTGTTGCCATTATGCCTCTATTGATTATTTGAATGCCATGAATCCTTTGTCACCCTAGCATGGATAATTTTAGTTGGACATATTTGTATCACCAATATGGGTATCATACAGATGCTTTGTTCAGCTTAGTTACGATAGGTTCATTATCACATGTGTCATAATGATAAATTTTCACTTAATCAAATATGAAATCGTAGTGGTTAGCCACTACTGTTATTGAAATTTGTGTACCATGACAGGGTGTGTCATTGGTCTTGGTTAAACAAAATGGTTTTCGCTCAGGCGAGTGGATAGTGGATAGTGGGGGTGTTTCAACACGTCGTGGGTTTGTGGTATTCTCGCCTGAGTAACTTGTCAAGAACTTAATCTTGTGTGCCATTGAACTGAGCCTTTTCGTACTACCACATGCCTGGTATGGGACGGGCCTAACCTAGTAGGTTATTGAGTTTTGGCTTTTGACTACTCAGGTAGTATATGGGTGGAGGTGTGTATCCTTTTCTAAGGTCACATCGCGGGACGGTTCACTGCATCCCTGTCCAACATTGTGCATCAACCCACGATGAGGTTTTGGGAGGGATGTATGCACAACAGGAGAGTCAATTGTCGAGATGAAATTCCTGAAAGGTTTTGTTATGATTGGTGATCGCTACACTAGTTATATCTTGTGGGTAAAGTGTACAACCTCTGTAGAGTGTCAATTGATCTATTCAAATAGCTATGTCCTCTGTTATGGACATGTATGGGGATTTCACACAAGAGATAGAGTTTCTTATAAAATGAGTCGGAGTGTGAATAGGAAGTTCTCTTGGTGAATATAATGTTTTTCTGGTGAACGGGTAATTCACTTGGTGGTTGTGTCCATTGGTGAATTGGGGATTCACTTATTATTGGTTTGGTTGGGAAGTGAATGGGTGGTTCACTGGTTGTTTTAAAGAAATTGTTTAATTATTTATTATTGTTTTCAACTACGCATTTCAATCTATTTATTGTATTTATCGTAAATGCTGCTTTCTGCAAAAGAACCATACAGCTAACCTTTGTCAGGACGTGCATGAATACTATTTGCATACATTTCCCTACGGCTTGCTGAGTGCTTTATGTACTCATGCATGGCTTTACGCCTTTGTTGATCAGTTGAAGAATATCAAGCTGCTTAGGAGATCTTTTAGAAGGAGGACTATGAAGGTTTTGCGGATCAGGATGCGTTCTCCACTCGATTGCCTGTGGGCATGTTGATTGGCCATTTCAAGAGTTTCATTCCGCTGCAAGAGTTTATTTGTTTCTTTAGCCCTGCGTGGCAAGTTAAGTAAACGTTGAGCACAAGATCCAGTTATTATTATTATTTGTTACTTTGAGATCTTTTAGTTAAATCGAATGAATGGATGGTATTTCATCACTGTTTCCTATGTGAGCTAGCTACTGATCTGGGACTAGTTCAGAATCGTATTTTTGGGTCCTGCAATATTAATCTTGTGCAATACAAGCCCTCATTATCCTCCTAGAGGATTATAGGGGAATATAGTTGCAGTATCTTATTATTGCTAGATAATCTATCCAGTCCCTTAAACAATATGAGGCTTTACCTTTTGCATCTATCTTTACCTTTTGCATCTATCTTTGAATGGTTCTCCCAAGATTACGTCCGATATCTATCCAATAGACCATAATGGATATACTATCTCGGAGTATAACTGGTCCATGTCTTGGCATAGAGGGAATTATATAATTTGCCAAAGATTTACATGGTCACCAATGTTATAAATTCCTTCAAAGAACTTTTAGAGGATGTAATGATCATTCTTCTCATTCACGAATAAAAAAAATCAATACTGAATACTATTCGTGAAACATACTAGTGCCTTTTGTGCCATCCATGCACATATGGTCTTTATCCTTTCTGTGAGGATATGCTTAATACCATGCAATGATATAGCATCATATCTTGGTAATATATATCATGTCGGCATGATTTGCATGACACAAGTATGGAATCGCACATTCCAATACTTGTCCTTTCTTCCGGGTCTAGATGGGTCTTAATCAACTATAAGTTTTAAATAATCATTGATGCCTTTAGCACCACGAGGTTAATTACTATTAAGCCTCCTTTGCAATCATTTGCCAGTGCAATGACTAGTAATTGAGTGATCCTTCAAGATCTACTCAATCTCTTGGAGATATCAACATTTACCATTTTTTAGGTAATTATCTACCTCTCTTATATCCTTCATAGTTCTACAAACATTAATGTCAAGTATATATGGGCATCATCCAATGATTCCTTTAATGAACTTACAAGGACACAGACTGTCTAACGACCTGTACATTTTGTCTTTTATTATCCTTATCTCAATAAGGACGTAGAGCTTGCCGATGAATCCATTGCATTTTAGTTCAATATTTACTACCAAAGATATAATGCAGCGGAACATTATCCCACTCAATTGGTAGAAATATATGGTCTCTCAAGACCTTCAAACCATTGATTTACACCACCTTATGATGACCCATGATATTCTAATTCATAGATTCGGTTTTAGAGATATCAGTTTGACCTAAATTGCTTTTATCCATTCGACTCTTTATTTGTAAGTACTCTACTATAGAACTCTGCTATAGTCATAAGCAATTATAGAGGTATAATTTTCGATAATATTCCTATTGTTCTCCCATATTCATCTTTCATATGAATATCAACAGTAGCCATATCTTTTGTAATTTCCCAAACAATAGATTCTTGGTTGTTTCGCACTGCGAGCCTTATATAGTGTGTGCACAAAAGTGCTCGGGTATTCATCCTTATGATGAATCTATGGTGAAATCTCTCACCTGATAGGCGAATCCTATCATAGGAGCTTTAGGTAGTGATTCATTGATCACTTGGCTTTATGTAAACAGATCGTAGATCCATAGGCATCCCTAGATCCTTCCGATCTTAAATTCGCATAGCGTCCCCACATATTCTTTAAACATCATAAGTGGGTATACAACTATCCTGGATATATCCACTCTATGTTTAATAACTCCTTTACAATATCTGGCAGACTCGCTCATCTTGCACAGTAGTATCTTCTAAACTCTTGGTTCGGTTTGTCTAGTGCGTTGGTATCTGCTCATATGCTTTGCACATGGCAACCAAGTTAGTTTTCAACCCATGAAAACATCACTGACATTCCAAACATGTGCCCAATTCTCCCCTAGTGCTAGGATGACATCTTCATTAAGTAGCATATCAAAATCCTCTATCATGGCTTTTGGATAATTCATATCCAACACATATGTCCAACATGTAGTTGACATCCATGACATTAAATTATGGTGGTGATCAATGTAGGAAATGTTTCACAACACTAGTTGTTGGGGGTATATGTAGTGTACTGACTCGTATGCAATCCCATGCATTAAGATTCCAACTATAAGTTGGTTATCCCTGGTCTTCATTATGCGATATTTTATGCAATTTTATGGCCTCTTATAGAACCATATAGATGCTCTACTCTTGTACCCAGAATCGTACAATGAACATAAAACAATTTCATTATGAATTCCCAATATTGTTCATTAAGATCGATTGGATATGGTGATCCCGAAACTAGGTTCTTAATTCAACGAGTTAAAGCAATTTATCACCCGAGTTTTGGGTTCTTAATTCAACGAGTTATAGCAATTTATCTCCCTGGGAGTATAATCGCTAGTGAGAGCATCTTATAACATGCATCCACCTAGTGAGCCAGTAATCTATACCATAAAGTACGTGCATAGCACCCGTCCATTCCTTGGTGACCACTGACTAGTGCCTCGTCCAGCACCCGGCCCTCATACGTGCACCAAGTTCGGTCTTGTCATGCCTCTCTAGCGCATGAATCTCTCCGCCATCAAAACCACCATCTCACCCATTCCCAAGTCCTATGGGGCCGCTTTGGCTAATCCGCATTGGCTTGAGGCGATGACCGATGAATACCACACCTTGCTTTGCAATCTCTATATCACTGCTCACTACCAAAGGTAAGCAGTCTAGAGTTCATGACGCAGCCTTTACATCATCTAGCCCTAACCTTGCACTAGCTCTGCGAATCATTATCCTCATTCCTCTAGATAATAATTAAAGAACACATTGAATGAGGAGCCTCACTCACCCAGATAGAAACCCGTTGAGTGAGTCCCTCACTTCGCCCAGATAGAAACTAGTCGAAGTGAAGCATCCGTAGCTGTGATGACATACCTAACCAGTCATGCTTGCACTACTTCCGCATACTAATCATTCAAGGATATGGTTCAATAACTTAGTTAGCTACGACCATCCCACACTAGAACATATGGTTGTACGATGGGGTCTTAGTCCCGGATTTGTTGGGTTTGGTCCTTAATTGACTACAGGCGAGAACTCCACCCTAGCTACTAGTGAGTCACAATCCTCACTTTTTCATAATACAATATAACTCGCCTGCGTCTAAAGAATAAAGTTTTTATTTCATTTTCATACAAAATAACAGAGGTATCTCCTCTGGACTAGTTTCTAAATATCTCAAATTAACATATTGTCCTTTTAGCAAATTTTTAGAAAATCTATCACTCTAGTTGCATTTATACGATAATCGCACTCAAAAATTCCCAAATGCCATTATATATTGCCTAACCCATAATATAAAGGATACAACAGTAAGAAATCAATATTTCAAGGAGACATATGCAGCAAGTAGGATTTACAATTACCGATTTCCCAACAATAGAATTTTCATAGAAAACATACATGCATGCGTAATAGAATTTACAAATCAAAGTACAATAAGTAAAATACTGGAATCAACATGATAAATGGAGGTACTTCCCTTGCTCTTTTTTTTCTAGAAAAATGATTTTGTTGGTCGTTGCAATAATAGCCAAACTAATCGACGTCTAATTCAAAAACAGCCAGAAACGAATTAAATAACACCAAATAAAGTCAACAGTGACCAAAATTAAATATTTTTACATATTTAGGTATATTATGATTTTATATGAATTTAGAGACAAGTTTCATTTAATTTGGAGTTTTATAGCAAAAGTTATTAACGTTTTATTTTAGTTCAGTTTAGAAAATCAAAGAAAATTGAGAAATACGCTTTCTAAAAGAGCAAGTGTGATCCCGCGCGTGTTGTCGGGACCCGAAAATGCATCTCAGCAACCCTCTGTGTATACTGAACTAGTCCCAGATCAGTAGCTAGCTCACATAGGAAACAGTGATGAAATACCATCCATTTATTCGATTTAACTAAAAAGATCTTAGAGTACAAATAATAATACTAACTTGACCTTATGGTCAACGTTTACTTAACTTGCCACGCAGGGCTAAAGAAACAAATAAACTCTTGCAGCGGAACAAAACTTCTTCAAAGCCCAATCAACATGCCCACAGGCAATCGAGTGGAGAACACATCCTAATCCGCAAAACCTTCATAGTCCTCCTTCTGAAAGAACTCTTGGGTAACTTGATATTCTTTAACTGCTGATTAAACAGAGGGCACAAGCCATGAGTACTTTTGAATGTACTCGGCAAATCGTAGGGAAATATATGCAAATAGTATTCATGCACGACCTCACAAAGGTTAGCTGTATGGTTCTTTTGCAGAAAGCAACATTTACGATAAATACAATAAATAAATTGAAATGCGTAGTTGAAAACAATAATAAATAATTAAACAATTTCTTTGAAACAACTAGTGAACTTCCCATTCACTTCCCAACCAAACCATTGACAAGTGAATCCCCAATTCACCAATCGACACAAACCACCAAGTGAATGACCTGTTCACCAAACAAACATTATATTCATCAAGTGAACATCTCATCCACACTCCAACTCATTTTAAAGAAACTCTACCTCCTGTGTGAAATCCCCGAGCACGTCCATAACCGCGGACACGACTATTCGAATAGTTTTACACTCTGCAGAGGTTGTACAGATTGACCCACAAGAGATAATCAACTTATATTGTTCGTTTAACACACTTCCGAGATGTGCGACTAAGTGATTATCACAAGACTTTTACGAAGCTCCTTCTTAACCCAGTTCTGCCCGCTAAGGTTTCAACACTGAATATCTTTATCCGACCAAACAGGGCCCCCCTCTTGCGCCTCCGTGAGAATATGTTTTTCCCATAACTCACACTATCCATGACAGAACCGAAATCAAGACATTGCTAATTAGTCAGCCAGGTCCGTCCCATACCAGACTTGTGGTTGTACGGTTAAGGCCCAGTTCAATGGCGCACAGGATTAAGTCCTTGACAAATTACTCAGGCGAGACTACCACAAAACCACAACATGTTACATCCACATCCCCACTATCCACCAACCACTCGACTGAGTGAAAACCATTTTGTTTAACTAAAACCAATGACAAACCCTGTCATGGCACGCAAATTTTATCAAGAGTGGATCACCACCATAATTCCATATATCATTAAGTCAAGATTAATCATTAAGACACATGTGATGATGAACCCATCGTAACTAAGCAGAACTAAGCATATATACGATACCCATATTGGTGATACAAATATGTCCAACTAAAATTATCCAAGCTAGGGTGCCAAAGGATTCATGGCATTCAATTAATCAAGGGAGGCATAATGACAATAGGTAACAACTAAGCCCAAAACAATTTATATAAAGATAGCATGCAGTTGTATAAAACAATATACTTTTGAAAGCAAATGTTCAATATGATCAAAGGACTATGGCTTGCCTTGGAATAAATCCTGGGATTGATCTTGATCTTGGTAGACTCCTCCTTGTTCAAAGCTTCCTAAAGTATCAAGGTCTAATCGTAAACAAGGCAAATAAACCAAATAAATAAAAATAGAGGCAATACAAACTCCAAAAATTAAATAAAAATCTTATATAGATAGATCTTGAATTTAGAAGAATTTAGGAATTTGAATGGACTGAATCGGAGTTCGGATGCAAAAGATATGGGCTTTGCAAGATTGAAATCACATAAAATGATGAAAATCAACATTTATGTATTTACTGGATTTACTTTTCTGAAGGAAAAGGTAAATATGACGTCAGCTTACGTCATAAGGTATTTCGGCTGAAAAAGAAATTAAGGGAAAAAGGAGTTAGCCGTGGGACCCACCAGAAGTGGCTGGGTGTACCATGGATCGGGTTTACCAGACTTGGATCTCGGATTGGACTTGATGTACCACGTGGCGCTGACCAGGGAGATGAGTAGGATGTCACATGGGCCAAAAGGGTGAGATGGGCGCTGACTTGGCTTGTGAGGTGGCAAGGAAGGAACACAGAGAAGGCTTGGAGCAGCCATGGCCGATGACGAAAAGCTCAATGTCGAGGGTAATTGACAGCGAGGGAACTTCAGATGAAAGGCAAAACGAGCTCTAGTGACTAAGAGGATGCATCTGGAGGCGATGGTTTAGCAAGGGCGGCTCTAGCTCGTCAGTGGCGGCGACTTCGACGGTGGAGAGCTCCACGAGTGTGGTGGTCTTGGCGATTCGAGGTCACCCGAAGAGAACCAGAGAGAGCACCAGGACGGGGAGTTCAAGAGGATCACAGAGGGATGCTCGGGACGACTGGAGATCGACCTCACCGGTGGCGATTCGAAGATGACCGAAGGCGGGGAAGAACCATGGTAACGGCATCTCGATGGCCGAGAGAAAAAGGAGAAGGAGGGGATTGACTGAGGAAGACATGGAACGCATTATGACATGCAAAGAAAGGCGGAGGATCTCACCGGTTAATAGATCAGGGTGGAGCGGCGGCGATCATTTTGTCGAACGAAGACAAAAACGGCAAACGGGGCTCCTCCGAGCAGAGTGGGTGTAAGCACGGTTTAGCCCTCGCTATTGTGAACCCAACGCCGGTGGAAGCTCGGGCGGAGATGCACTGATGGCGATGAATTTTGACGATGAAGAGCTTCGGCGGTCGGCTTGGTTCTTTAGCGATTGCGGCACGACGAAGATGAACCCGGGATTGAGAGGTTAGGGCTTCAGTGGAGAAAGATGGGGCGAAGAAATTTACACGGGGGAATCGGTTTATATAGCACTGGAGGAAGGGAATCCCAACTAAAGCCGGCGACGCTGGACGTGTGAAGTTCTCGGACTCAAGGAGTTTGGTTCTGCAACGCCAGAAGACGATGGGGACGTGGTGAAGGCGGTCCCACATGCAGCGATAAAGAAAAAGGAACGTGCGGATGCGGCTTGGGTTTCGGCCACGTGCAAAGAAAAAGGAAAGAGGGCCAAGGAGATGGGCTGGCGGTGCTGAGTGAAAGGAGGATGCAGACCAGCGGAGGAAGCTGGGCCTGCTCGGAAAAGGATTGGGCTGAGCGAAGGAGTTTCAGCTTAAGAGATTAATCTGAGATTTAATTAGTTTTTCTTTTTAGAAAATAGCAGAAAATTCAAATAACAAAAAGAAATTAGCAAATGCACTCGAAAAAATTCTAGAAAATATATCCAAGCACATAGAATCCAAATAAAATAATTTTGATAATAGTTGATGTTGATATTATTCATATTAAATTGTTTTTGAACGCTGAAAATTCCAATTAAGCTTTAACTTTAGCAGAAAAATTCAAATAGTTATTTTTAAAAAACTTTAAAACAGACCAAATTTTTGGGATGTTACAAACCTACCCCGCTTAAAAGGAATCTCATCTCCGAGATTCGGGCTGACTAAAGAATAGGTTTAAACCAAACCTTGCTCACTCTTCCAAAAGATTTCTCTTATGGGTAAACAAAGCTGCAACTGACACGCGTCTTACCTAAAGACTTACCAGAAGCGATGTTCTGAACTGCTTGAACTTCTTCTACAGTGACATGATTCAGCCTTCCTCTTGCTGCAGTTGATGGAGTCATAGTAGCTTGATTTGGAGTCTGAGGCATTCCTCTTCCTGCTCCTAGCAAAGATGTCCTGACTGGTGTAGCTCCCAAATTGAAAGGAATTGGTATCAGCCCTCGCTTTTGTGGACACTTGCTAGCATAATGACCTTTCTCATGGTAGTTGAAACAAGTAAGTCCTGCTACTGGATTGTTGTAACGAACATGCGACTGAGCATTGGTTCTGGCTTTTTGTAGATCATTCTGATGAACTTCATACTGCATCATCTTTCTTTTACGAGATTCATCCAACTCCCGATGATTCTTCACAGGTTTAACAGGTAAGATAGAAAAGCAATGTAGTTGAGAGGGAATAGCACAATAGATGAGATAGAACAGGATAGAGAAGACAGGAACAACTTAATTAGGGGAAACAGATTATACCCAAAGGCAAAAGAAGACACAGCTGGAACGCTATGAAAGAACAACTGAACTCTTCAAATTAAAGCCTTAGTGTGACTGCAACAAAATGTTTGACATCAAAACTGCAGCTCCCGCTTACACACAATCCAAATAAAGACCTAATTGCAACAACGACCTAAGAGCGCTACTAAAACTCTAATAGGACGGCTTCCAATCTGAACTAGAGGACGAAGATTCTTCAAACTCAACCGGGATGAAGCGACGAAGATACTCTTGACTGTTGCCGATGGCTTGACTTCTTTCTTCCGGACTAGAGGAATTAATGAGGTGAGAAAGTCAAATTAAGATTATAAAACAAAATTCAGCAAAGACGAGGAACAAGATTTCTATCACAAGATGAGAATAGAATAGATTAGGATAAGAATAGAACAAATCGAGATGAGAAAAGAATAGAGTAGACGAGAGAAGAATAACCACTTAATCAAGTTAAGTTGATTTGATTTAGAAAATAAATTTTGAAGCTTTTAGCTAAAATGACCATGCTAACTAAGGTTGCGTTCTATAGTCGATATGGCTCTGATACCACCTCTGTCGGGACCCGAAAATACATCTCAGGAAACCTCTGTGTATGCTGAACTAGTCCCAAATCAGTAGCTAACTCACACAGGAAACAGTGATGAAATACCATCCATCTATTCGATTTAACTAAAAAGATCTCACAGTACAAATAATAATAATAACTGGACCTTATGGTCAACATTTACTTAACTTGCCACGCAGGGCTAAAGAAACAAATAAACTCTTGCAGCGGAACAAAACTTCTTCAAAGGCCAATCAACATGCCCCAGGCAATCGAGTGGAGAACGCATCCTAATCCGCAAAACCTTCATAGTCCTCCTTCTGAAAGAACTCTTGGGCAGCTTGATATTCTTTAGCTGCGCGATTAAGCAGAGGCGCAAGCCATGAGTACTTTTGAATGTACTCAGCAAACCGTAGGGAAATGTATGCAAATAGTATTTATGCATAGCCTGACAAAGGTTAGCTGTATGGTTTTTTTTTTTTGCAAAAAGTAGTATTTACAATAAGTACAATAAATAGATTGAAATGCGTAGTTGAAAACAATAATAAATAATTAAACAATTTCTTTGAAACAACTAGTAAACTTCTCATTCACTTCCCAACCAAACCATTGATAAGTGAATCCCCAATTCACCAATCGACACAAACCACCAAGTGAATGACCTGTTCACCAAACAAACATTATATTCAGCAAGTGAACATCTCATCCACACTCTGACTCATTTTAAAGAAACACTACCTCCTGTGTGAAATCCACGAGCACGTCCATAACCGCGGACACGACTATTCGAATAGTTTTACACTCTGCAGAGGTTGTACAGCTTGACCCACAAGAGACAATCAACTTATAATGCCCGTTTAACACACTTCCGAGGTGTGCGACTAAGTGATTATCACAAGGCTTTTACAAAGCTCCTTCTTAACCCAGTTCTGCCCGCTAAGGTTTCAACACTGAATGTCTTTATCTGACCAAACAGGGCCCCCCTCTTGCGCCTCCGTGAGAATATGTTTTTCCCATAACTCACACTATCCACGACAGAACCGAAATCAGACATTGCTAACTAGTCAGCCAGGTCCGTCCCATACCAGACTTGTAGTTGTACGGTTAAGGCCCAGTTCAATGGCGCACAGGATTAAGTCCTCGATAAATTACTCAGGCGAGACTACCATAAACCCACAACATGTTACATCCACATCCCCACTATCCACCAACCACTCGCCCGAGCGAAAACCATTTTGTTTAACTAAAACCAATGACAAACCCTGTCAGGGCACACAAATTTTATCAAGAGTGGCTCACCACCATAATTCCATATATCATTAAGTCAAGATTAATCATTAAGACAAATGTGATGATGAACCCATCGTAACTAAGCAGAACTAAGCATCTATATGATACCCATGTTGATGATACAAATTTGTCCAACTAAAATTATCCAGGCTAGGGTGACAAAGGATTCATGGCATTCAATTAATCAAGGGAGGCATAATGACAATAGGTAATAACTAAGCCCAAAACAATTTATATAAAGATAGCATGCAGTTGTATAAAACAATATACTTTTGAAAGCATAGGTTGAATATGATCAAAGGAATATGGCTTGCCTTGGAATAAATCCTAGGATATATGTTGATCTTGGTAGACTCCTCCTTACTCAAAGCTTCCCGAAGTATCAACGTCTAATAGTAAACAAGGAAAATAAACCAAATAAATAAAAATAGAGGCAATACAAACTCCAAAAATTAAATAAAAATCTCATATAGATAGATCTTGAATTTAGAAGAATTTAGGAATTTGAATGGACTGAATCGGAGTTCGGATGCAAAAGATATGGGCTTTGGAAGATTGAAATCATATAAAATGATGAAAATCAACATTTATGGATTTACTGGATTTACTTTTCTAAAGGAAAAGGTAAATATGACGTCAGCTTACGTCATAAGGTATTTCGGCAGAAAAAGAAATTAAGGGAAAAAGGAGTTAGCCGTGGGACCCGTTGGAAGTGGCTGGGTGTTCCATGGACCGGGTTTATCAGACTTGGATCTCGGATTGGACTTGATGTACCACATGGCGCTGACCAGGGAGATGAGTAAGATGCCACATGGGCCAAAAGGGTGAGATGGGCGCTAACTTGGCTTGTGAGGTGGCAAGGAAGGAACATAGAGAAGGCTTGGAGCAGCCATGGCCGATGACAAAAAGCTCGATGTCGAGGGTGATTGACGGCGAGGGAACTTCAGATGAAAGGCAAAACGAGCTCTAGTGAGTATGAGGATGCATCTGGAGGCGATGGTTCAGCAAGGGCAGCTCTAGCTCGTCGGTGGCGGCGACTTCGGCGGCGGAGAGCTCCACGGGTGTGGTGGTCTTGGTGAGTCGAGGTCACCTGAAGAGAACGAGAGAGAGCACCGGGACGGGGAGTTCAAGAGTATCACAGAGAGACGCTCGGGATGACTGGAGATCGACCTCACCAGCGGCGATTCAAAGATGACCAAAGGCGGGGAAGAAACAAGGTAACGGCATCTCGGTGGCCGAGAGAAAAAAGGAGGAGGGGATTGACTGAGGAAGACATGGAACGCATTATGACGTGCAAAGAAAGGCAGAGGATCTCACCGGTTAATAGATCGGGGTGGAGCGGCGGCGATCATTTTCTCGAACGAAGACGAAAACGACAAACGAGGCTCCTCCGAGCAAAGTGGGTGCAAGCACGGTGTAGCCCTCGCTATTGCGAACCCAACGCCGGTGGAAGCTCGGGCGGAGATGCACTGACGGTGACGAATTTTGACGACGAAGAGCTTCAACGGTCGGCTCGGTTCTTGAGCGATTGCAGCACGACAAAGATGAACCCGGGATTGAGAGGCTAGGTCTTCGGTGGAGAAAGATGGGGCGAAGAAATTGACACGGGGGAATCTGTTTATATAGCACTGGAGGAAGGGAATCCCAACTGAAGCCGGTAGCGCAGGACGCGTGAAGTTCTCGGACTCAAGCAATTTGGTTCTGCAACGCTAGAAGACAATGGGGACGTGGCGAAGGCGGTCCCACATGTAGCGACAAAGAAAAAGGAAGGTGCGGATGCAGCTTGGGTTTCGGACACGCGCAAAGAAAAAGGAAAGTGGGCCAAGCAGATGGGCTAGCGGCGCTGAGCGAAAGGAGGATGCGGGCCAACGGAGGAAGCTGGGCCGGCTCGGAAAAGGATTGGGCTGAGCGAAGGAGTTTCAGCTTAAGAGATTAATCTGAGATTTAATTAGTTTTTCTTTTTAGAAAATAGCAGAAAATTCAAATAACAAAAAGAAATTAGCATATGCAGTCGGAAAAATTCTAGAAAATTCTAGAAAATATAACCAAGCACACAAAATCCAAATAAAATAATTTTGATAATATTTGATGTTGATATTATTCATATTAAATTGTTTTTGAACTCTAAAAATTCCAATTAACCTTTAACTTTAGCAGAAAAATTCAAATGTTTATTTTTTTAAAACTTTAAAATAGACCAAATTGTTGGGATGTTACACGTGTTCTAAAGAGGTTTACGCTTTCCAATAAGGGAAAACGTATTCTTCTCATAACTGAAAGCGTATTTTCTATTTTCATTTTAAAAACCGATAAGTGGGGCCCACTATTATGAATGACTTGGTCCACAAGCATAGTGCGTGGACCAAAGGTCTACACGTGTAGTGCATTGGTTCATGTGGTGGATTCACTGTGCTCTTAAGCCGTAGAGCCCGCATGTCATAGACTCAAATAAGAAAGCGTTTTGATTTAAGTTTTCTTTAAACTAATGACTTGGTCCCACATGTCAGTGACTTATTAGGGTTTAACTAATCGTTTAAAACATGGCTTTGCGCTAATGACTGGGATTAGGCAACTGATGACGAGCTACAGTGCTCATCACCATTGTGCTGTGTGGTGGCACTCGTGCCCACGCGTCTCGGCGGCGGCGTGGTGCTTCACGAGACCGGAGAGTGCCCAAAACAGGACCTCTATGCTATTGCGCACTCACTGGCACCAATAGCGAGGCCAGAGGTGGCCTAATGCGGTGGCGTGCCAGTGGTGAGTGGAGGAGCGAATACGGCAAAGAGCCAAAGCTCAAACAAGCACTGCTCTCTACAATCTAATGCGCACATCATAAGAATCTACATGCTACTAGGGTGATACGAGAAGGACGCGGAGGGGCTGAGGTGGTCGGGGATGAGCTATCGACGATGAGTCGAGGCGACGAGGTGGGTTGCGCATGGAGAAGAAGCGTGGCTGAAGGAGAGCTTTGATTAATGGTCGGAGAAGTTCAAGGAGGTCCAGGCGATGCTTCAGGTGCACAAAATCGGGCTGAGGTGCAGTGGATCTCAAGCGAGGCTTGAGGCAACGGTTCCGACTGGAGGTGATGTCGGGACCCGAAATTACAATTCAGGACCCTCTGTGTTCAACGCACTAGCCCAGGATCACGCTAGTGCACACAGTGGTAACAAAGGTGGAAATCGATCCATACAAGCGAATAATAGCATAAACGAATAACTTTGATTAATAACTAATGGTTTTGACCTTAAGGTCGAGTTTACATTTATTCAAGCCACGCAGGGCTAACAGAGAATTAAAGCAGCGGAAACAAAAGCGGTAGCGGCACCCCATCGATTCACCACAGGCAACCGACCGGGATCAAGACCTCGCGATCAGGCACCTTCGATAAACTCGTCCTCGAAAGCTGGTGAAGACTCCTCCTCTTCTGCTTGATTCGTCAAAACAAGCGTGAGTACACACCGTACTCATAAGCCACACCACGTAAATGCAATATATACACATCTTTGGCATTTTACAAGGAAAGGCATTCGTGGTTCTTTTGCGTAAATGCAAGTTTGCAATTGAATACCGATAATAGATTGAAAGCAAGTAAAACAAATAGATAACAATAATTTTAACATTTGATTTCACAAAGACACACACAGCCTAGACAATTTTATTCACATAGCTGGATGATTCAAACCACACAGCTCCCTTCCCACACAGTTTTAATAAAATCTACCCCTAGTGTGATATCCCCGAGCATTGTCCATGATCATGACGCGCTATTGAATAGATTAAATTACACTCTGCAGAGTTTGTACACTTTACCCACAAGATACAATTAGTGTAGCTAGCACTAATCATAACAAAGCATTTGAGATACCTTATCTTACTATGCTAGGCCGTCTCAAAAAGACATGTGGTCGTGCATGAGGCTCAGTTCAATGACGCACATGGTGAGGTCCTTAATTGACCGAGGCAAGACTTCCACATGCCAACTAAACCACTGACCACACAGATTATTATTCACACAGATCACACAGATTATTGTCCACACAGATCACACAGATTCCACCATTTCACACAAGTATCCACCACTTGCCTCACCCAAATCCTTTTACCACCCAGTTGATTTACGTGCAACACATGCCACAAAGACACATAGTACACACAGATTATTTAAGATTTCATATTCATTTAGTCAGATTAATAATTGCAGTCTCACATGAATAAGTGATTCGGGGCATGGCTAAGCAATCTACTCGTGCGAACCAACCCACGTTGGTGCTACAATATTTACCAACTAATAGTAACTAGGGTGACAAAGGATCAGGGCATAATAATTACACAAGGATGGCATAACAATTTGGGATTAACTACTGCACCCAAAACATTTAAATAAATACTTGAATTAAGATGCAGTAATTTGAATTAAAATACTTTTGTAAAACTGGGAAGCAAAATGGTCAAGGGTATAGCTTGCCTTGGAATAAGTTTAGGTACTGGTCCTGGTCTTGGAAAGCTCCTTCTTCTTCAACTCTTCCAACAGCGTCAAGGTCTACTCGCAAACGAAGCACAAAAACAAAATAAATAAATAACAGAGGCAAAACAACTAAAAAAATTTAAAAAATCTCCATTAGGTAGATCTTGATTTTAGATGAATTTAGAAATTTGAATGGGCTGATTTGGAGTTAGGATGCAAAAGATATGGGGTTTCAAAGTTTAAATCTAAAGAAAACCCTAAAATTGGATTTTCTGGAATTCCGAATTATTTCTTAACAGAAAAATCAGAATATTGCGTCAGCATGACATCAGTATGACGTCAGCCCTGGGAATTTCGGAAAAGGAATAATAAAAAGAAAATCTGACATGTGGGACCCACATGTCAGTGGCACGGCTCACGGTGGACCAAGTCCACCGAGCCTCTGGATCGGCTGGTTGGCTAGCGCACCTGCGTTCTGCGTGTTCTGCGGCGCCGCGTGGCTGCCACGCACGCGTGCCACGCAGGCGATGGCGACGCAGGTGGAGGTGACGTGGACGGCGGCGGCGGCGGCAAGATCGACCCAATGGTCCCGTGAACGGCGGCGATCTGGTGGCGGTGGGTGGTACCAAAGGGTAGAGGCGTTATTGCGAACCTCATGGTGCGGCTCGGGTGGTCGGGGTGGCGGTGGTGGCCGTGGCGAGGTTCAAGCGGCGAAGAGCGGGTTTTGTCGGCAGGCGCCCGATGTGGCTCCGTGACGGCGAGGTTTCTCGGGGTAGCTCTGAAGGCGAGGAAGGCAGCGGTGCACTCCCCGGAGGCAATGCGTCACCGACGGCGAGAGGATCGGAGTTTTATGGTTCCGGTGACCGACGCCCAAAACTCCGATTGCGGCGGCGCAAGGGCTCGAGAGGGGCAATTGGTTTGGGGTTTTTGGAAAGGGGGCTGCGGCGATCCTCGAGGTGCTACTTATAGGGTCTAGGTGGCCTCGGAGCGACGTGCCGGCGGCGGAGGTTGAAACCACCCGAGAAGGGCTCGCGGAGATAAAGGAGATAGAGGCGGAATTTGAATTTCAATTTTGTTTGAACGAGTCCGGGGAGGATAGGGCTTCTAGAAGCGATCATCCGCGCACAAAATCGGGGCTGGTTGCGATATTGTCGTGGACCCCGAAAGGCAATGGCGGACGCGGCGCCAGCATGAGGAGGAGACACAGTCGGAGACAGACGACCTCGCAGCTGCCCCACGCCGAGAGAGAGCGAGGTGCGCGCTTGGCGGAGATCTCGAGCGTCTAGTCCCGATCCAAGCTGCGAGGAATGAGTGGGCGAGTGGGTGGCTGCCAGGAAAGGAGTTGGGCGAGAGATTCGCCCATCACTATTTGGAGATTTAACTACCTTTTTCTTTTTAAGAAAATAGCGAAATTCGAATAAGCAATAGAAAATAGCAAATGAACTTGGAAAAATTCCAGACAATTCTAGAAAATATATCCAAGCTCATAGAATCCAAATAAAATAGTTTTGACCATTGTTCATGTTGACTTTAATCATATTAAATTGTTTTGTTACTCAAAGTCCAATATTAAGCTTTTAAATTAAAATCAAATAAATCCAAATGGTGAATTTTCCCACTACAACTTATTTAAAAGATTTTTAAAAGCTCTGAAAATTGGGATGTTACAGGTGAGGAAGAAGGGTCAATACGGGAGATCTTGTGGATCAAAGGCTAAATTGAGTGAGGGGATTGCTTCTAGGTGATTTGGAACACGATATGACGTGAATGAATTTCTTGTACAGTTGCTCTTTGAGTTGCTTCTTCAATTCGGCCAATTCGTTAGACGCCATTCGATAGGGTCGCTTGGATATATGTGGGAGCCCCCGGGTTATTTCCAGAAGACCGAGACCCGCTCGAACTTAAGGAGATAACTCAGAGCTTCCAAGTTAATGGATTCTAAATTAACTCCATCTAAATGAGAGTTCTTTGTTGAAACTAGAGCCCTGATAATCATGCGTACTGCTCCTCTGCAAGCACTACATGATTATCGGTTCTCTAAACAATCAAGGACCACACTTAATGAGTTAAAATGGAATCCATAAATAGTAAGCATGAGATCATGTTGGCTCCCAAGATCAGTGACCAACATGCCCCAAGCTCACCTATAGCATTGATCACATCCATACAACATTCAAACATTCAAAGCTCAGAAGACTTACAACATAATAGTTCAAGTTTAACTATTACAAGTGGCTCGGTCGGCCAAAATTTAAAAGAGAACAATAGTAGCAGCAGAAGAAAAAATTAATAAACCAAAGTCCAGCATGGCATGCCCCATAACCCATCAGCAACCGATTGGGAGTTAAATAATAGCACTACTCGTCAGTGTCACCTAAACCAACACTAATGAGCTCATCGGGCTCACAGTCTTTCTCACCTGAAATTGCAGCAACCGGATTGAGTACAAAGTTGTACTCGCAAGTCTTACACAAATAAAAATTAGTTATGCATAGAGGTTGTTCCAAAGGATAGCTCATATTGGCTTAGTTTTGCGAAAAGACGCAATAATTTTAACAACCTACACATACTAGTTTTTCAATTGCCATTTTGTAAATAGATTTGAAGTAGAAGTAAAGCATGTAAATAAGTGATAAATTGAATAACAAAAGAATGAAACAAACAGCAAAGTGGCTGCCCACTTTGATACAACAAAATGCATGAACATCCCATTCATGTCAAATACCAACAACATCCACATTTTAAATACCGAGTCTAACAATAGTAACTCCCGAACTCAAGTGGTTGTCCATAACCGTGGATACGGCTATTCGAATAGATTTATCTCTGCAGAGGTGTACTACTTTACCCACACGACTCGATTAGCCCGTAAGCCTCCGAAAATAGCATACTTCCTTAGGTATGCCGGCCGAGGAGAATCGAGATACGGTCGTTTTTAGCAAGAAGACCCTATTGAGCTAAGTCGCCCATGTGAGATGGTTCCTTTCCTAGTACAAGCATCTAATAGCACTTGCTAGGGGGCTCACAAGTTGTATTGGAAATACTGATGCAATATACATAAAGAAAAATGGTGCGTCTCTTGCACTCTATAGAAAAATTACATCGGCTCCTAAGAAACATAGGATTTCACAGTCACTATGTCCTTACACCACCATGAGACTTAACACAATAAAACCTTCCCCCTACTTAACCGTATAGTACCCATATCCCATGTGTGGTAGCACGAGTGTACTTTAATGAACGACGTTACCAAAGTTCAGTCCTTAATGGTCCGAACAAGACACGAAGGCACCATCACTTGCCAAAACTTGTCCAGACCCCAAAAATCATTTAAAATGACAAACTTTAATTTAGAAAGCATATGCAAAGATCTGGATCAAAAAGAGTATAAGAAGTTGTATGTTTCCCAAAATTGTCAGGTTAATCCCAACAATCAAACTACCGTTCTAGACTTGCATGGCTAAGCAAACACGAACAATATATTTCACACATCCTAACTTAAGCACGTGGTACTGGAATAATTCAAGGATAACCTCATGATGTAGGATATAGCTAACTACTCATCACAAAAATAGCGACATAGCAAAATAAGCAAGCAAGCAATTATCATTGCACTAAATTAACAAAATTGGGATCAAATATGATGCAAAAGAAAGTTTAAATGATGCTTGCCTTTCTGGTAGCTCACTTGCTCACTCTCAGTAGCGTATGAGTCCATATCAATTTCTTCGGAATCTAGAGAAATAACGATATCGATAAAGACCGAGAAACACTTCAAAAATCAAATTGCTCAAAAATGCATGATTTTTCTACAGTGACTAGTGCATGATTTTAGATGAAAACAGGTGAAAGATTTATTCCAATTGGAGTTAGTGTGTGAAAGTTATGGCTATTTGAAAATCAGATTTCAATATGTTCAAGTTCAAGTAATTTAATTATTTGGCCAAAATTTGTGGAACAGTAGGGGATACAAGGATTATATAGATAAATAGGGAATATTTTTATAACTCCAAAACATTTGTGTTTAACTCATTTGGAGTTATCAAGGATTAGTTATGCAATTTCCAAGTTAACAGCCTTTTCCTATTATAAAGATAATAGGTTTATGGATCATTCTCCGAAATATAAATTTTTGCTAAAGAAAAAAGTTTGAAACCAATTTCATAATAAAGTTCATTAAGAATGAAAATTATCATATTTAGTTTCATCCATTTTGGAGCTGAGGAGAATTAGTTATGTACTTTTGAAGTTATTCAAATTTCTAGTGTGTCAATAATACGTTTTAGATTTTATAACGCATTTACTCCTTTTCTCACCGAGGGCTGCGCTAGCCTCAGTCTCAGACAGTGGGGCCTTGTACAGCACCGTTTCTCAAATCGTTTACCGATTCAAATGTGTGCTGACAAGTGGGCCCACTGCGTTAGTGATTCACTACAACGTGCGCACGAGTGACGTTCAGACCATGGTTGTGAGCCATTAGATTAAGATCCAACGATCCATAATCGTGGTGTGTTCGGACGGTCCGAATGGCCCAATTGATCCTGATCGCCTAATTCGCATCGGACGGTCCAGATTCGTGGCGTGTTCAAACGGTCTGAACGACCCAATTGATCTGGACGGTCACTTTTAAATCGGACGCTCCACAAAGGTTCTAGTAGGGTTTGGGCTAGCCACGAGAAAAGGGCACGGGGCTTAAGTGGCTTGGGTCCACAAGTCATACACGGTGGCTAAACAAATCCGCAGCTAAACGTGTTTTTCGACCAAGATCTCGCAATTAAAAGCTAATCATCACCAATAAATCCTAATGATGCCGCTATAGGATTGTTGGGCGTTCCGACAAAAATGGCCTGGTGATGACCGGAGCCTCACCGGCGTTCCCGGGCACGGCGGTGTGATCTAAAGGTATGAATGAGTTCGCAATAAGCTTGCGCACCTAAAGGAAGTGGTGGCAGCGGTTGGGATGGCCCGAAACGGCGGCTAGCCGGCGGTGAGCAACGACGACCTAAGGCTTAACATGCATGCAAGGGTACAGAGGTGTATTGAGAAAAATAATGAATGAGTGAGCTACTGGTGCACTCTAAGGAGCTTACCAGTGGGTTGAAGTGGCCGAAGAAGCTCTGAGAGTGATTGAACATGGTAATGGCAGTGGTGGCAGTGCGGCTCACGAGAAGGAGTCGCCCTGGGCACAACCAACGACAGCAAAGGGGTGAGAAAGTTTGAAGGTGACTTGAAGATGGTGACATTGCATGCAATCGGGAAATGGTTTACCCGATTGACAAAAGATGATGAATAGGGTTCTTGGCCGCCAAAAGGGAGAATACCAAATTCACTAGCTCCTGTGAAGCAAACGAGCAATAAGTTGAGGGGAACACTTTGTTAGACCCTAAGGCACAAAGTGACGTGGAAGAGATGGAGAGGATCTCACCGGATTGAAGGTGACCAAAAGAGGTTGATTGGTACGCGCTCTGAAAGTTCCAAAGGCACGATTGTGCCCCGTGAGCTTCAAACAAAAACAAGATTGTGCATTAGCACAAACGGAAACGGCAAGGAGAATAGAAGCTGAAGGATCTCTCGATAAGGTCTTACCGAAAAGATGAGCTTGAGCAAGCCTCCCTCTCCTCAGTCAACAGAGGAGAAGTGAGGGAAATTGATGGACATGGAGAGGGTTTTAACCTGGGAAGAAGACGGAAATGTAGGCGGTGTTACAAGGAGGAGCTCCAGGAGTGGTCGAGAGGGGCGGTGGCTCACGGCGGTGACGGCATGTAGCATGTCTCGCGTGGCGCGTGGCGCTCACGCTCTGAGCATGGCAGCACGCTGGAGAAGACGCCTCCAACAAGTGGGTCCAGGCAGTCAGAGGCACAAACGAGGAGCGGCTCGGGTCAGGTGCGACCGGTGCGTTAAGTGGTTTTGATCAGCACCGTTTGATCGCGAATGAACGACTTAGATTGGATGGCCCGTTCAGACTGTCCGATCAGACAAATCACAAGGGCCACACGATCCCAATTGGACGGCTCAGATTAGTTGGGCCGTTCGGACTGTCCGAACGGTCCAGCACACTTGCATCGTTCGATGACGAATGGACGGCTGAGATTAGATGGGCCGTTCGAACTGTTCGAACAGCCCGCTGATCTGGACCGTTGAATTTTCATCAGACGACTCGTGCGATGGGTTTAATTAGCGCAGTTAGGAGGTTGGGTCCATCCAAATGGCTTGGGTCAGGTTCAAGTCTAAAGAATAGTGCCGCATTTGAGTTTAGGGTTTGACTGAGTTTTAAAACAAACCGACCCTACTTTGACTAGTCCTCTAAAAATAGAAATAATTTTTCTAAAATCCTGAAATAAATCAGGGATGTTCCTGAGAAGGTGTAGTGTCCCTAAAAATTACTAAACCTCACTATTCATTAAAATATTTTGTACAAAATAAATCCACAACTGAAATAGATTGATGGATTGAGTTTGAATTTTCTAGGGTTTGAAAACAATCCCAAAAATTTGGGAAAAAGTATCTTAATTCAAAATAATTATTATAGTATTTGTATAAATTATCTCCAGAGGAGCTTTAGTAGGATTGGTGGCAGTTTTGTTCTTGAGTTTACTTCTTTAAGTGTAGGTTCAAGACTTGCACAAGATTTCCCAAGTGCAATATCCAATGAAATGCTTGAAAACAATGATGCATGCTCATGAGATGCATACTAATTATTATTAATAAACTTGGGGATGTGACAATATAGGTGATGTCCAGGGTATCTAATCAATGACAAATTCCATGTCTCGATCCGGTGGCATTCCTGGCAGCTGATCTGGAAACACGTCAGGATATTCGCAAACCACGGGTACTTGACTAAGCTATGAAATTGAGATAGAGTTAAGCATGGGCTGCTATGATGGAGCATCATATGCGGAGGTAAATACGACGCACTCTTCGTCAGGGTTGACTGGAGAAACCGCTCGATTCGCACAATCGATTATTCCTTGATGTTTGGATAATCAATCCATCCCAAGGATTACATCTAACCCAGGGGTGTGGGGTCCCCAAAATTGAATCCGTTTCAAGTTAGTTGATTGCACAGAAGGCACAATCCTTAACAGCAAATGAAAACAATTTCAAGTCCCCAGATATGTGTCTCATGTTAGCTCCCAAGGATCAGTGGCTGACATGCACATATCCAACACAACATGGATCACATCCATACTTAAACATGCAAAAATATTAGAAGCATTATTATTTCAATCCCAACAAACAGGACCATATGGCCCAATTTTTGCATAAGTGGCCGACCGACCAAATCTAATCATAAAACAATAAATGGCAACGGAATAAAACATAGAAATAAAGGTAAATTACCAGGTTGGGATGCCCAAACCTACAAGCAACCAACTAGAGTTAAAGTCTATTGGTGATATGCCCTAGAGGCAATCATATAGATGATTGTATCACGTCTATGTTTATGAGTTATTGAATAAATGTTATTCTGTTCCTTGGATGAATCATTGGTTATAAGATTAACAAGTATGTGACTTGTTGGTGAAGCTCATTTAACTTATATGATGTCATTCTAAAAGTATCCCTGGTCGGATGCCACTGGTTGGAACATAAGTGACTTATCGACCAACACATGTATTGATTAATGACCATGTTTCACCGGTCATGGATATAGGGATATCGAATCAATAATGTGAACACATGTTAGAGAACATGGGGTTGGATTGACCCACCTTGAGACACTACTGAGATTGTTGTGATTTCATGTGTCATTAGTTGGTTTCAAGCAATGATGATGTATAATCCTTAGACCTGAGATCAACATGGTTTTCTACATTTGTAAGAGTGTACTTTGGGGTTGTTAAACGCTACTCCGTAACTCGGTAGTTATAAAGGTAGCTTTCAGGTATGCTGTGAAACATGTGGAGGAATATGACTGGTCGGATATGGGATTTGCCCCTTCTAACATAACAGAAGAGATATCTCTGGGCCCCTCGATGTGGTCGGATAAAGAAAGTGCATGGCTATGCCACTAGTGATCGAAGAGTTCGACCACGTCAAGTTATTCGACACATGATCGAGAAAGTATTGAATAGTCCATGGATGACATAAATCTCACGTAGAGTTCAACCAGATATCATGAAGCAAAGGGAGAATACATGAGCAGGTCTTTCAGTTCGATCAGATACGGGCTAGTCATATGGGGATATGAGCTGGTCGTAGGCTGGTTGAACATAATCACTTACTGATTGTGAACTGGTCGTAAGGAGTTACGGACTGGTCATGACAATATATGAACTGGTCGTATAGGGATACGAGCTGGTCGTAAGTGATAAGGACCTACTTATAGATCATATTGCATTAAGGTTCGTTCGATATAATTCGTGTGTATTCGGGAATCGTTATGTCCTACTCGGAACCGCTAACGACTCATGATAAAAAAGGAGTTTCCAAGTCACAACCGATTACGCATGAACCTACTTAACGGGTTGGAACAAACGTGTTCGGATAGGATCCGTCTTGGGCACTTTATAAGGAGATGCATAAGGCTATTGGGATAGATACGAGATAATGTGAGTTTCCCTACCAAAACCCTAGTCGCTATCTTCTTAAGAGAGCCATACTGTGCGACTTGGTGCTAGCACACCGACGTATAGAGTTCCTTTCCTAGATGTGTGGATACCGTAGAGGCGCTACTGCGGTTGCAGTTGCGCTTGAGGACGATCCGTGGTCTTCACAAGGAACTGCAGAGGTTGCTGGAGGAGACAATCGACTTGTGAGGACGCTGGACGATCGATTACGACCACTACATCGACGCGCTCTTCGTTGGATTAGGCTACTCCAACTCTTCTTCTACTGCACTACGTGTCTGGTGGTAATGATCTATGATCTCTTGCTTGCATGGCATCCTAGTTTATGTGGTAGAATTTTTAAATTGCCAGCTAGTGTAGCCTACCCATATCCCTTTAGTGGTATTAGAGCCATCCTGCATAGTTTTTGATTTAGATCAATCGCATATGCTTGATATATGGCAGTAGTAGAATGGATCTATTACTGGTTTGGTCTGGTAACCTAGATCGATTCATATGGATGGAACGATCTAGGCACTGGTCAATAAGATCGATCTGGTTTTCGGTGGCAGTAGATGGGTTACGATTCATATGGATGGACCAGATGGTTAATTGTGCTTATTTACGATCACATTGCATGATACTCCTACCAGTCGAAATTCCGCCATCAGAGTATGTCATAGTGAGTGGTCGTATCAGGGGCGAGGCGAGGTGGACGAAGGGGTTTGGGGGATGGGGCCATGGAGTTAGAGAGAGAGTGTGTGAGGGAGCATGGCGGGCTCAACTAGGCTAGGACGGCGTGCGAAGGAGTTGGGTGTAATATCCTGATTATTCATTAGAGAATAGAATAATATCTAGAGAGAGAAATTAAAAGAAAATTCAGGATTTGTCGGAGGATTGGACCTTGGGCTTTCGGCTCAAGGCATCCTAGCCAAGTGGGCCGGCCATTTAGTGGAGTCAAGAGGGGGGGTGCCCCTTCCCCAAAACCATAGCACTGCTGCTCTGAAGATCGCCGCCAAGACTTTGTAGCATTAGGGTATCTTATGTGCCCCTTCCCTGTTGCTCTACCAAGAGGAGGAGAAGAGGAGAAAGGAAGGAGAGGAAGGAAGAAGAAGAGGAAAAGAGGAATAGGTAGAAGAAGGGGGGATCTTTGGAAGGACTTCAGCAAGCTCCATCAGAGAATTGGTCGGTAAATTCGTGTTCCCCATTAGTTATTGTAATTCTTTTATATGGGATTTGTCGCCGAAAGTCATATTAGTACCCTACTGTAGATCCGTATTTCTGCAGTTCTGTTGATCCATAAGTTTGAGATAGTTCCAAGCGAAATAAGGGATTAGGGTCTATTAGAGTTATGTGGGTAATTGCGATAGCTTTCTGGAAAGTCTTGGATAGCAAATTTTGGATGGATAGATATTTAGTTACGATTTTTGCAATCCGAGTGTCTGTTTAGTCTATGGAATTCGGGCAGTGAACATAGTTAAGGTTTGGAAACGGACGAATCTGGACATTTGGTTTCCATGACTTAGATAGATATCTTAATAATGATTCCAGAGAGTCCAAGTCCATATTTTTTAGACAAGTAGAACGAAAGTTATGGAATTTTGAAGTGTTCGTTGCAGTTTTGTCCCTCTATTAGGGACAGTCAGGAAAGATTGCTATGTTAGCAACTTTTGTATCACAATGAAAAAATTGTAATAATTTTAATATGTACGCTAGTTCTCTGTAGATTCCAGAATGACTTAGATCATTGTGTTTGGTTGTACCAATTAAAAGATATGTAAATTCTAAGTCGATAGTACCGAAGATGGTAGAACTGTCTTCGGAGATAAAAACAGAGGTTTAGATCAAATAATCTGAATGTCTGGTCACCTAAGAATGTGTAGGTATGTGTGCGTAGATTCCAGAGAACTTGAGTTCATGATTTTTGGAGCTTTAAATCAAAAGTTATGATTTTTTTCCTTTAGTGGCTGTCTGTTTTGGACAGATTGGGACTTGGCAATATAATGGTATTGTTTCGGGTTGTGAATAGGAGCGAATAATTTTATCTAGTTTTATTGCTTTGATGTGGGCAACTGAATGGTATTCTTAGTGTGCTTTACGAATGCCAGGTGGTGGTGAGAACCGAGGGGTAGAGCCCTCTTTTCGTAAATCACCGAATCCATGAGTTGAGGCAAGTGCAAGTGGTGTAAATTATATGCGGATTTTCATTCATGAAAATTGCTATGGTTTATTTGTATGCAATTGTTATTTATGATTTTTCCACTGATTGTTAATAGCTCATGATCAATAAAGATTATTTCATTCATTTGCATCATGGCATTCATTCTTGAATCTTGGACTACGTGGTAGCGAAGAATTGATTCCTTATAGGTCCCCGTCATGCATTGGACGGGCGTGAGATCCCCGTCATGTATTGGACGGGCATGAGGTCCCCACACTCTTGGAGTGTGGGCTTGAGGTCTCTGTGCCTGAGGGCACAGTCTTAAGTATGCATCAACGGATGCACTACTCCGCATTACCGGTAATTGCAAAGAATGAAGAAAGTTGCATTCTTGTCATTTGCATGAAAGTATAAGAGGTTCAATTATGGATTCCTTGCTGATATTTACATGAGGATTTTGTTATCTTCATTATCTGTTCATTATGTTCTGTCTTTTACACTGTTGTACTTTGCTAACTAGTGGACTCACGCTTGTTGTTGATATTTTCTTTAGGTACTTCTCGAGGAAACAACATGCATGGGAGGAGTTAGATTTGGTGCACTTCACTCATGCTCACCCATGGCACTTAAAGATAGCTCCTTTATTTAAACTTAGTGATCATGCTATTAGTTCTGTTCTAAGACTGTGATCATCCTTCGTGATGATTGAGATTTTGTAATTGGAATTGTCAAGTAAGCCTTAAGGATATTTTTGTTTATGTCTTAATATTTTTATAACTTGATTTATTTACTCTTACATGTTAGAATAAATCAAATGACTTTCTTAGTCTATCATCCAAGTAAAGCCTTGTCGAATCCTGCCATTTTCATGTGGTTCGGTTAATTGATGATTAGAATTGTCTAGAATCTTGTTATCCAATATAGTTTTGATTATTGCTAGCTTGTTAGACGTTGAAATGCTTGCTGTTAATTGATAGTGGAAGGAAGTAAATTGAATTGTTGAGTTAGTTTAGTAGCATCCTAGGCTTAGAGTTGAGCTGGGGTGTTACATTGGGCCGCTGCTGTTTTGGCCCAATGGAGCGGTGGGAAAAATCAATTAGGTTTTGAATTTTTGAATAGTCTGAATGTTTGTCAAATTTTTAAACATAGCGTACATGTTCCAAAAATTATTAAAATGTTTGTACAGGCTCCTGATGTAGTGTAGCTTCTTGTGTAATTTTTCTAGAATTTTATTTCTTCTGATTTTTTCTCGAAAATTCTTTTATCCTCAAAATTTATGAAAATGTTTGTATTCAGATGCAATAATTGATTTAAGAAAAATTTCAAAAACATGTTCAAAAATATTTCCACATTTATCCTCAATACAATTATCCCAAGTTTGAATTTTTGGGATGTAACATCCTTGCTCCCCCGCCCATGCCTCCTTCCCTCCCTCTCGGACTCTGCCTGGTAGGACGCCTTCGCATGTCCAAGCCTGCCTTCTTCCAGCTCCTCCACTCCCTCACGCTCTCCAACCCCTCCGCCGCATCCTCCCTTGCAGCTCGCGCTATCGCCTGACCAAAACCTCGGTGCCGTGCTTTTCCGCCTCGCCCACACAATGACCACTCGCACCGTGGCGCACCGGTTCGGCCTCACATCCCCTGCCAGATCCAGGCCCTCCCCTTCCTCTCTGACCTACCTCTGGCGAGATCTAGGGTGAGGGGCGACGCCGCAAGCTCACGACGGCTGACCACCGACTTGCACACCAATTGGGCCTCCCCCACCTGCACCGGCACAGCCGCATCCGCGTGTTGCTTCCGCTGGTCCGCACTGCCTGGCCGATACCCCTCCCGTAGGCCATCTCCACCGATTCCCATCTAAGGTATTCTCCAGTCCTCCTTGGGGCACTTGGCTAGCAGGCACCGCCATGGTTACTGCTTGCTACCATCTTTGGTCTTCTTTGAACAACTTGAACTGATGCCTACTACTCTGCTAGTGTAGTACCAGTGTACCACACTACCCGTTTTGCTTAGCTTAATGTTGATGCTTAGGCCCAACTGTCAAGTGTAAAAAATTTTGACCGCAAGTTGTGGACTCACGGCATCGTTTGCAATTCGTGTGAACTTTGGTAAATATGATATTTACCGATACTGAACCAAAATAAAGTGGTATTTACTGAGACCAAACCGTATTTTACATAATACCGTACTTACAAAATTAACAATACCGTATTTATCGTATACACCGTATTTATCGAAAAACCAAATCAATAGCCCTACAGCGCAATGGGTGCGCGGTAGGTCGCTTATCGTGGCATTTTTGTGCGGCATAGGGTGTCATTTTTGCCATTTCGTGTTTTAAGGGGTTATTTTTTTTACTTTTTCGATTTAAAAACATGCTAAATATGCCACAAACTCAACTTGCCCTACCTCTGGATGGAGCGCTTCTGAATGTTTGTTTAAGCGCATGTTGTGGAGGCAAGCTGGCACTACTAGCGAACACCTCATCACAGATGGTTCGGAACCGTCATCACAGATAGTTTCTGAACCGTCTATATTTGTTCGTCTGTGATAACAAGCAGTTATCACAAACGGTTTTTTCTTGAAACCGTTTGTGAAGGCTAAAGAACTGCTCGTGATATACTCGTATCACGCAGGCGGTTTTAATGGAAACCGTCTGTGATACTAGCCTTCACAGACGGTTTCAACAAAAAACCGTCTGTGATAGTTCATCATCCTAACTACATTTTTGCTATTTTTTGGCTAGCCTCAGGAATTGCTAGCCATGCCCTCTGAAAACAAGCATGCACAAAAACAGATACATCACAGATAATCAATTGTTGACAAACTCAAAATGATCATTACTGAAAATAAATTACAAAAGATCGCATTTGTTCAAGTATTGTCGCTATAGTCACAATTGGATTACAATTGAGTCAATTGTTTGCAGGTGGTTGAGAGGTTTCGGCGGGGTTATGCTTTGGGTCGGCGACGGAGTGAAAATTTCCGTTGTCGTCAACGATATCTAAAGGCGTAGAGCTTCCCTCAAATGTCCGTGATCTCATCCGCATCGACTCCATCCAAATGTATCAACAAGTCTTGTCGCTAGCAAGAGTAAAGTGGTAAGCATATATATTTAAATTTATAATTAGGAAATAATTATTTTGAGATTGACAAACCCCGGGATCCTTCTTCCTAGCTGTAATGATCTGCATATGATAGCAAACGTAGATTGCACATAACTCATCTTTTTTTTTGCTGGCGGCACTGCAAAAATAGAATTACTTATATAGGTATAGTCAGTTTGAGACGTGTTATTATGAAGTATGATATAGGATTATTGTGTTGTAGCGTGTACCAGAAATTTTGTCCTATGTGTTAGTTTGGCGCTGTTTCCATTGTATATTCCTTCATTGGCAACATAGGCGATGAATGACCTACATGATTCCAAAAAGTTATCCTCAGCCATTTCAAACGAATGAAGCCTACAATAGAGTTATGTAGGGAGGAAATGAGTATACCTCTCGAGTATTCCTTTCAGAATGCTGAATTTGTGGTTGTTGCGGATTAGGGAATCAAGGTATATCACATGGTTCCTCTTTGGTATAATGACTAAAAGGATCCAGTGGTACCTACTCATGTATGTCGCTATAGTCATTAAACCTAAGTTCGTGTTGCGTGTAAAGTACAAATGAAATTTGTATAGCAAGTAGTGACACTTACCCCTCGTTGTAGGGCCCCACTATGTACTTCTTGTCTACCTGATGAAGCAATGTCGCCGCTATGTATTTCTTGATGAAGGACGGGTCAGCTTCGATGGTTTGCAAAGATACCACGTGTGGGTCGAGGAAACCCACCGGTTCTTTCCATTCCCGGACTTTTTTCCACACGTATCTATACACAAGCAATGAGTTCTGATATTTATCGGTATTACGTGAATGTAGAACTTGATTGTACACACTTACAGTGTCCAACATCGTAGAAGGGAGGCATCGAGGCCAATGAGGTTGAATAGGTCATATAAGTCGTTGAAGCCCACGACGAAGTGGTTCGTCCCGTTGAAGAAATGCTCATCGTTGTATCTGACGGTGATTCCAGTATTGCACCCCTTCTTGGCGGTCTTCTGCATGTACCAGGCATGCAAAGCCTGACAAGCATATCTAGCGCGCATTAATACTGCGTGAGAGCACAACGGTTTTCCGATGATGTAGTTCCCGGACATCTCAGACTTCCCGGACTTGGGAGGCACCTTAACGTTCATCAATTTCGATTTGACCTTAACGATTGGCAGCGTCTTCCTACGAGACGACTTAGGAACCGATACGTCGGCACACTTTTGTTGTTCCTTCGGCGTCTTCTCCACGGGAACCGATGAGGTGGTCTTTTGAGGCGAAACATGAGGTGGAGTCATCGAGGATCCCGTTGGAGAGGAATGGTCGTGTCCAGATAGCGCCACTACTGGGTCCAGGGCGATGTCCTTCTTGGGCCATTGGATAAAAGTGTGCACAGCATCCCCTAGTGTTCTGATGTCTTCGTTTGGGCGAATCTTCAGCAGGATGGCCACGAAATTGTCATGTACCATATCCACCTCGACCCTAGCGTAACCTGCGGCCGGGTGAGCACCGTCAGATCGCCTTTCGGTATGGATACACCATCCCTGTGACCTCAATAGAAAGGGACCCATCCATCCTCACTTGGAGCCTGTAGGGCGTCGGCCCCTACAAAATGATACGCAATTAGCTAAGGCGTCCTATAGGTCTATCTTTGGTGCATTCCATATATGTACATTACCTTGATGTCGTCTATCGGTAATTGGATGTCTTCATGTTCAGAATTATGCGTGGACACGACGCTACTCCGATGTCGACCAGGACTGGCTCCTAAATTAACAGGGGCGGCTTGCGACTGGCTCAGGAGTTGATTCATTTGATCTTGCAATGCTGCTAGCTTTCCTTCAAATTTTTCAGTAATCATCTGTACCAACCGGTCCTCGTGCTCGGCCTTGGATCTCTTCCTACTCCTATATGTGCAGTAGTCGTCTGCGAATCCATTACTCCAAGGTACGTTAACCCCAAGGCCTTGCATGCGACCCGGGTGCTCCTTGTTTCCCAGGGCCGTAGATAGTATATCCTTCTCCCTGTCTGCTTGGAAGGAGCCTTAGGAAGTTTGGGAAGTCAATTCACGCTGCAAGAGGTCATCATGTTATTCTAGACACTATGAAGTTATGGACTTATTAACAACTAGGTAGTTCGACATATTTACCACACGTTGGGACACTTCCTGGTCTACCGGGTTTGTGTAAGAGATGTTGTCCGAAGATGAGACTTTTGCCCTCGCTTGTAACCAGCTTCGGGAACGCGGGTCTGTGATGTCAGCAAATGGCCCGGTTGTGTTCACCTCCGCCGCCGCCCATTCCTCATATTTACTCGCGTACCCAGCGGTGCCGAGTCTGTGCGGGTGAGTGTTTCGTGTCTAGAGAGCTTTGTGCGCAGCACTTTGCTCCTTAAATTTGGTCATCGTCTTCATAGCCACAAAGGCTTCCCATGCTTCCCGCATCAAGAATCCATACTTCGCGAAGGGCGTCCGACCCGTGTTCACGTACTTCATAACAAGAATGCTCTTGAAGGTTCTCCACAAAATTATCCATCGTGAGCATCGCCGTCCATTCCACGCGTGCCATGTCTGCTTCTGGGATAGTGAACTTGCTTGAAAGTTCTGTCCACAGCGCGCCTCTCACTTCTTTCATTACATCCTTCCACCTTGGTGTGGTGACGGGGACCCGTTCCCTTGCAAGTATCCCGTAGATGGTCTGGAATCTCGTCGCTGATCTCTTGGGACTCAGAGGGACCCCAAAATCACTGACCTCCGTGATGACCAGTCGGCCCACAGGCATTTTAGATTTTCCTCTACCATCTCGCCTCCGTATCATCTGTGGCGTCGGTGACGGCGGCCTCGTCGACGCCTCTGCCATCTGCGGCGTTGGTGACGGCGCCTCTGCCATCTCGCTTACTTGCTATCTATATAAGTTACATATGCAATAAAATGGATTGCAAGTGTCCCAAATTGACATATACATATGAAGTATCTCCATGTCATTTAAACTGCTAAACATATACCACATGTGTATGAATGAAATTGCATAATTAATTCCAGATAAGGCACGAGGGAGGACCAAATTAACATAATCAAATGTAAATCATTCAAGTAATTTAAATGTGAGCTCTCATATGGCGAGTTGCACAAGAAACAAACTTGGCCATCTCAACACTAAGGTATATTCTCTTCATAAATTGGATAAGAAAACTAAAATTCAAATTTTGAGCTCTATCCAAAGCTTAACTAGACTGATATAACAATCACATGTATGACAATCTCTTGTGATCTTTGTATAGATAGAAACTAGTGATACGAATCTTTTGCATAGATAGAACCCAAGCCCATCTTTGCCCGAGCCTACTTCATCAAGCCCAACACACTAGAGTGTACGATTTGCTTCATGCCGTGGAGAATTGGCATGAAGCAAACGTGCACTCAAGTGTGTTAAGATCGACGAAGTAGGCTGTGTTTCACCTGAACGTTTAGGATGAACACCCAAGGAGCGAGCTAGCTAGCTGAATTCAGGCCTCGAGTTAGCTCCTACTCTAACACTCGTAACATTCCAGCATATTTAAATGACCAAATTATCATATACATATGAAATTTCTCCATGCCATTTAAAAAGAAGAATATGCTCAACATATTCATTATAAGAACAACTAAAAACAGCATGAAGCTAAGCAAATAAGATTGCTCAATTGCTCTCAGTTGACTAATTGCATAAGACATAGTCTTTGCAATCTCGATCTCTCAGAAAATCTCTTCACCAATCAATTTTGATAATTACAAAATAGATCTTGAGCTCAAACTACAACTTTCTCATATGTCAAGTTATCTCAGAGTAGCAGTTAAACTTTCAGTCAACAGATTACAATTTAACTATCTTAGTGAAATCAAATCACAAAAACAGCACATAAAGCATTCTGTAAACAGAACATCTGATCATATGCCTTCAAGATAATTCACAAATTTATACCAACAATAAGCCTAATTGACAGATTGAGAATAGAAATGCAAATATCTCACAGAAGATCAATAAGATCACAGAACATACAAGTGTAATCTTAACTCAGCTATAACTGAAAACAAAAAGTATAAAGGCTACTAATTATAACTGACCATATAAAGCAATATGACAATATGATTAAGCTCAAGTCTATTTCTAATTATCTATTTGATTTCAGATTTCGACTATCATCGTAGAGCATCTCTGAGAACCCATCATAGAGCAAGGAGGGAGCGGGATAGAGCGAGTAGAGTGGTATACCTGAGGAGGCGCGAGGGAGTACGGAGGAGGCGCCTGAGTCGGTGAGGAGGAGCCGGTGTGACAGTCGGAGAGGAGGATGGCGATGTTCGTCGGGCTGGAGTCGGAGCAGGGAGGCGGCTGGTCGTTGGGCTGGAGTAGGAGGAGGCCGCGCGTCGGAGGAGGGAGGCGGCCAGTCGTCTGGCTGGAGTCGGAGCAGGGAGGCGATCGGTCGTCGGGCTAGAGTCGGAGCAGGGAGGTGGCCGGTCGTCGGGCTGGAATCAGAGCAGGGAGGTGGCGAGCCCTAGAGGAGGCGAACGAGCGCGCGAGAGCTTAAGTGGCGCGGGAGTAGTGGAAGTGACGAGCAAGAGTAAAAACCTTAGCAATTCCCTCCTTATAAAAAGGCTATCACAGACGGTTCTGTTATAGAACCGTCTGTGATAAGGAATCACAGACGGTTCTTAATAAGAACCGTATGTGATACGTCCCATATCACAGACGGTTCTTATTAAGAAGCGTCTGTTATTTCTTATCACATAATGTTCTATAATAGAACCATCTGTGATAGCTTGAAAAACCTAGTGACAATCTGTGATATCCTGACAAAACCTGGTGACAAGTGATTGTCAAGTCCATATGAACCTGGTGACAAGTATGATGACAATCATGACAAGTCCATATGAACCTGGTGACAAGTATGATGACAAGTTCATAACACATTTGACTTCAAAAATTCATATCTAATTCAACTCAACTCCAAATCAAGTGAAACCAATTTTGATATTTCACATTATAATGAACGTCCACATTGACATCAATATCAAAGATAACAAGTCCATAACACATTAACACAAGACAATTTCATGTTGACATCAAAATATATGAGAGATTACAAGTCCATAACACATGATGTTATGGAATAAATTAATTACAATGGAGTAAATTCTTAATTAAAATATAGCCCTTCATGATGATCGATACGCATATAGCTAGCTTCCTCACCGGGTTCTTCCTCGAGCCTGATGCTGTTTTCGAAAGGAGGCAACTCGTCAAATTGATTGTATTCTTCCTCGTCCACTACATTCTCAACTCCGACAATCCTCCTTTTTCCATGAAGAACTACGTGGTGCTTCTTATTTGTCGGGTCGGTTACATAGAAGATTTGAACAACTTGGTTAGCCAGTACGAATGGTTCGTCTTTGTATCCGACACGTTCGAGGTCCACGGTAGTGACGCCGTACTTGTCAACCTTCACTTGTGGAAGATGGACCCAATGGCACTGAAATAGGGGGATCTTGAAAAACACATAGTCGAGCTCCCATATCTTCTCTATTTGCCCATAGTAGGAGCACCTCAGCCCATCGGTACTGAATGCATCTATGCGGACACTACTGTTCTGGACTGTACTCTTCCTATCCTGAGCTGCCGTATAAAATGTGTACCCATTTATGTCGTATCCTTGCCATGTGACAATTGTAAATTGTGGCCCTTGTGCCAACCATAGCAGCATGTCATCACTTGATGACCTCCCAGTGATTTGCACCTTTAACCACTCGTTGAACTGATGGTTGTGCTCTCTCGTGATCCAAACCTCCGACCGGTCTGGATTCTATTGGCGTACCATGTCTTTGTGCTCATCGATGTACGGAGACACTTGGGTCATGTGTTGTAAGACCATGAAATGGGCTTGAGCGTACGTATCCAGATTGGGAGTGATTGATTTCCTTCCGATGGTCCCGATACCATCCAGTCTCCCCTCATGGCAAGATAGAGGCACACCTATCGGTTCCACCTGAGCAATGTAGTCGACGCAGAACTCAATGAGCTCTTCGGTTGCATAACCTTCAATGATGCTGCCATCCGATCGAGATCGATTCCGTACGTAGGACTTGAGAATTCCCATGTACCTCTCGAATGGGTACATATGATGTAGGAACACAAGGCCGCATATCTTTATCTCTTTGACAAGGTGAACAATGAGATGGACCATGATATCAAAAAATGACGGAGGGAAATACATCTCAAGATGACATAGAGTCGTCACCACCTCGGCCTGCAGAGCATCTAGTCCTTGGGGATCGATGACCTTCTGAGCAATTGAGTTGAAGAAATAACACAGCCTTAAGATTGCCACTCGGACCTTGTTCAGCAAGATACTCCTAATTGCAACAGAAAGCATTTGTGTCATCAACGCATGACAATCATGAGACTTCATACCAATTAATTTAAAATCTTGCATAGAAACAAGTTTCTTAATGTTAGCAGAGTAACCAGACAGGACTTTCACACCATGCAAACTCTAATACAGTTCATTTCTCTCAGCCTTAGACAGAGTGTAGCAAGCTGAGGGAAGGTATGTTCGTCCTGTATTGGTCTCTTTTGGTGCTAATTCGATCCTTATGTTCATATCAACCAAGTCACGCTGTGTGTTTACACCATCCTTTGTTTTCCCACTAATGTTCAGTAAGAGACCAATCAATCTATCACATACATTCTTCTCTACGTGTATGATGTCGATGCAGTGGCGAACTTCTAAGTGCTCCCAATAAGGCAAGTCCAAAAAAATTGACCGCTTCTTCCAGATGTTCTTCTGACGGTTTCTTAATTTACGTCCCTTCCCAAGCATACCATCGATATCCTTAGCCATATCATAGACCTCTTTCCCTCTAAAAGCACTTGGAGCTGAACCGTCCTCCTTATTTCTGTCGAATTGTTTCTTCATCTTGCGGTATGGGTGACTCTTGGGAAGGAATCTACGGTGGCCTTATATACGATTTCTGCGAGTTGTTCACCATACACTCTCCGTAGCATCTAAGTAGTGCGGACAGGCTTTGGCTCCTTTTGTACTGAAGGCCGACAGGTTACCAAGGGCAGGAAAATCATTGATGGTGCAGAACAATATGGCGCGTAAAGTGAAGTTCTCTCATTTGTATGCATCCCATACCTGTACCTCTCTGTTCCACAGTGTCACAAGATATTCCAGCAATGGCGCTAGGTACACATCAATATCATTCCTAGGTTGCTTCAGCCCTTGGATAAGTAATGACATCAAAATGTACTTCCGCTTCGTATACAGCTAAGGAGGAAGGTTGTACATACATAGATTCACGGGCCAAGTGCTATGTCGGCTGCTCATGTTACCGAAAGGATTCATTCCATCCGTACTCAACCCTAACCTTATGTTCCTCAGTTCCGCACCGAACTCTTCGAAGCTCCGATCGAAGTTTCTCCACTAGGCAGAATCAACAGGGTGTCTTAGCTTTCCATCTTTTTTACGCTCCTCCGAGTGCCAACGCACCAATCTTGACTCCTTTGGGTTCGCAAATAAACGCTTCAAACGTGGGATCATAGGCAGATACCACAACATCTTAGCAGGAGGTCCTTACTTCACCTTAGTAGTATTATAACGTTTGTCTCGGGATGCTTTGCACATGGGACATACATGCATGTTTGTGTACTCTTTACGGTAGATGATACAATCGTTCGGACATGCATGTATTCTTTGTACTTCCATTCCCAATGGACAAATAACCTTCTTTGCTTGGTAGGTGGTGCTGGGCAACACGTTTCCTTCTGGAAGGATGTCCGCTAGGAGACCTAACAACGCCGTGAAACTCTTGTCGGGCCAACCATTGCTTGCCTTCAATTTAAGCAGTTCAATCACGGTTGACAACCTTGTGTATTCCGGCTTGCAGCCAGGGAACAATGGTCTCACCGAGTCCTCCATTAAGCCTTCGAATTTACAAAACTCTCTCCCATTGTAGTTCTCTTCTGCATCGCGTAGCATCTGATCCAGATTGTCATCATGCGATCTATCCTCATCAAAAGCACAGTCCACATCCGGCACATCGTTGACTTCCTTGGCAATGTCGTCATTATTAACTTCTAGTATAATCTGCTCTTCATCGTGACTGGTCCAACATATATACCCTTTTTTGAAACCCCTTCGAATCAAGTGCGCTTCGATCTGCGCCGAGTTGTTAAACATCTTCAGATTACCGCAACCAAACATACTTAAATTGATTAGCGATTAATTTATAGCAAGATAAGAGCATCTCCAGTGTATTGAACCGATACCGATTCAAAGAGATGCCACGTAAGCATTCAAAGAACTAGTTATTTTTTCCCCAATGTATTGATCCGATTCTTACTTTTAAGTGGGACCAACATCTTATTAAAAAAAATCAGAAAAAATATAAAATCTCTCTCAACCGCTCTCTCTCTCTCTCTCTCCATTTCGTTCCCCCTCACAGAACTTAATGCGCGCATATGCTAACCACCCAATGAAAAATATTGTTCTATTCACTTGCATCCAGATGCAAAGTTTGCATCGGTTCCTAGAGTTTTGCTTCGGAATCGGTAGCTTCCAACGTGTGGAATCAGTTCCTAGCATTAAATCTAGCCATTTGAACCGGCTTATAAGCACGTACATTGCAGATGCTCTAAAGAGTTATAGATTGTTACCCTCGGAGCTCACAACGAAAATACGAAATATCGCTCGGGAATCCTCTCCTTCTCCTCCCTTTCTCCTCCTCCTCCCTTCCCTCTCTATCGGCGGCGCAGTGGGTGTTTAAATGGGAATGGGCAGAGGTCTGGTCCATCTATTTGTAATGCGTGGATATCACATACGGTTCTTCTTATGAACCGTCTGTGATATACAACTACCATCGACGGTTTTTAAATAGAACCGTCGGTGATAGTTCACAGACGGTCTATGTTTACAACCGTCTGTGATACTAGAGATTATCATAGACGGTTGATTAATAGAACCGTCTGTGAACTATCACTGACGGTTCTATTAATCAACCGTCTGTAGTACAGGAGATTATCACAGACGGTTCTTAATGAACTGTTTGTGATAAATGTCTATCACAGACGGTTATTAATAAGAACCGTCTGTGATAAGCTGGCACCAGACGTCTTCTATAACTTGTTTTGTAGTAGTGTGACGCAGAACGTGGCTGTTTGAGTAGTTTACAACTCCGCGGTTTGGCCTGTGATGTTAGCTCGTCAAACCGGGCAGGCACGGCATGCTAATCAGTGGGGTTTCTTCAAGCTTAAATAAATCTCAGTTGGCGTATGTATATATGTACTGGCTGCGCATATGATTGAAGCTTATATGTATTAAGCTAGGGACTAAAGTCAAACAAGGTCTCTTGATAATTGATTGTTTGTTGCAATTAGACTCTTAAAAGGGGTTACGTAGCAAGATTGCGTGGTCGGTTAACTGGGCATGACTTAATTTGTTTACCCATATATATGGACTACGTACTTAATTAACTTGCATTTGTACGCATTTGCATGGTACATGTCTACAAGGGAGTAGAAGAAATTAACATTTTTTTAGCAGAGAAGAATTTGACAACTTGCGTTTTCCCAAACAAAGAACAAATCAACAACTTGAGGTATATGAAAAAAAATAAATAAATCACAAGCCGGTCTAACAACTAGCCAGCCCAATACGGACAGAAAACAAAGTTCTAACGACTGGCCAGTGCATAACGAGAAGACAAAGTTTTAGTTAGTGGGGTCAGCTTGGTACACCTCTTTAAGAAAAAGTTTGCGGACATTAAATGAAAGTAGTTAATATTAAGTGGAATCAAACCTGCATTAACCTAAAAATATAAATCAAGTCAAAGATTTGCCCCCAGTTAATAATATTCAAATATATATCTATATCTAATGTTCAATTTGATTTATTTTTTTATGCTAATACATATTTGCCACATCTAATATTAACCACTTTACTATTAAAATTCATAAACTTATCTAAAAGAGGTTTACTGAAGCCAGTCCCTTAGTTTGATCGGTTAATATTTTGATCGGCCGCGCGCGCGCTTGATATGTAATGTACGTATGTTGTCTTCACATTGATTTAATTTCTTAACTATTTTTTGCAACAGTTAATGTAGAAGCGTTCCACTAGGATTTGATAGCTTCTGACGTTGTTGCATTAAGGCAGGATGGGTGTATAGATGTAACCGAGTGCTTAATCCAAAACTAAGCAAGCTAGATAGCGAGGACAAGTCAAGATAGAATATTCCATCTTCTACGTTGCGAACATGGGTTAGCTAGTCGCTGACAATTCAGAACAAAATGAGTTGACTGATCGATGGATCTGTTTATTGTTAGTGAAGGTTCCACGCAATGTGAAATCGTGAAAAACTGAAACTGTCACTGATCAACACCGGTTTCCCTAATGACAACTAATTAGTTAACTAAATTAGTAGCTGATTTCGTAACTTTTCCACGTAATTATATATAGCGTATTACAGTACTGTAGGCTGTAGCTCGGCTGGACAGCATCACGGCGCCCAAATTAATGCAGCTATTTATGCAGGTTGACTCAGCGGCCGTTGGTGTCGAAATGCTCCCAAAATTTTCGATTTAAAATACATTTTGAGTTGTGAATATATATAAGATTCCGAACTAAGTGTGAATATATATATATATATAACATTTTGACTCGCAAAATACCAAGTGTGGCCAGTTGACCTGATCGATCGGTCCAGGGAACGGGCCGATTTGCCAGCATGCATGGATGCTTCACGGAAGCTCTACGCAAATAACCAATCCAACATGTAGTTGGTGAGAGAACTTCGGTCTTTTGCCGGAAAATCAGGCGCACATGAGTTAGACTGACCGAGTTCATCGTTGCAAAATTTAAATGAATGCACTACTACATACAGTCTCATCACAGATGGTTCGGAACCGTCATCATAGATAGTTTTTGAATATCACAGACGAACAAATTCAGACAATTCAAAAACCGTCTGTGATACTCATCACACAGACGGTTTTTTGTTGAAACCGTCTGTGAAGGTATGGTTAAAAACCGTCTGTGATACCTAGCATATCACAGACGGTTCTATTTAGAAACCGTATGTGATATTCTTAAATATCACATACGGTTACAAACCGTATGTGATATTTAAGAATATCACAGACGGTTTCTAAATAAAACCGTCTGTGATATGGTAGGTATTACAGACGGATTTTAATAGAAACCGTCTGTGATACTATATCTTCACAGACGGTTTCAACACAAAACCGTTTATGATAGCTCATTACCTTAACTGCTTTTTTTCGATTTTTGGCTAGCCTCACAAATTACTAGCCATGCCCTCTCTGAAAATTAGCATGCAAAAAACAGATACATCACAGATAATCAATTGTTGACAATTCAAAGAGATCATTACTCAAAGTGTGTCATAGGTCTTTTACTCTTTTGAGATGAAAAAGGACGCTGGATCGGAGGAATCGTCAGTTCCTCTCCTATGCGCTGCTACTCCACTCTGTACGCCAGAGTGGGTAGAGAAAATTTGAAGGACTTGTTTGGTTAAGCTAAAATTCCGGTCCATTCGTATCCACGTGGATGAACCGAGATTTTAGTTTAAATTCCTGATCCATTCTTAACCAAAAATGAGCTTCCCAAACAAGCGCTTAAGGTTACGGTTTATTTATTTAGTTAACCCGAGGAAGCAAGCTAGCCATGGAAGTATGGAACACGGCAACGACATTTCACTTTCTCTGCGTTCTGAACAAGTCGTTACAACTAGCTAACAGGTCTCAGTTTGATTCATGCTCTAGGGGTTGAGACGTCATGTCACTACCAGATGTGCAGATCCACGATCTTTCGTGGCGGCTAACAAATTTTCGAACGGGCCCGCAAGAATTTTAATTCCAGTGACGGGTTCATAGTGCCACCAGGAAAAATACAGAATTTCCCTGACAGTGTTGCAAATAACCGTTAGCAAGATAAAATTTTGTGTCGTGTTTGGTTAACCGTCGGAATTGTTGTATATCCTTGATGAGCATGAACCGACAGAAAAAATTGCTTTCACTTCTGCCACACATAATTGGGTAAGCCCTAACTCCAAGCCCCCAAACCCTCCAAACCCTTAGCTCCTCCCTAGCTCCCCCATCCTCAGTGTCCGCCCCGAGCCCTGGCCCGCTGCTTCCTCATCCTCTATCATGGCCCTACGTTCTGAGCCCCACGTCGTCGCCACACCTCATCCCCTACGGTGACCTTCCGTCCTGAGAGTCCCCCCACCTCATCCCACCCCCCCCCCCCCGGGGTCACCAGGGTTAGTTCTCAAATGGTGATTGATTGTGTATATTACTCTACAATAAAGTAGCCCTAAAATACGTGCAGTCCATCTCGTACTTTAACCGATGACCGAGTTCGACTTGGTACGCAATGGATATTTTCTCAATTGATTTTTTGTTTTATTTTTTCACAATTGATTTATTTGAATCAATTTTTTTCAAATGATTTTTTTGGATCAATTTGTTCTCAATTGATTTTTTTTACCGGCTCTTTTTCATAGCTTTTAGATGCATAACCGAGGGTGCATATCTAGTGCACATAGTGCATTTGGTGCACATATGCACAAACTTTTTGTTTGGGTATCAAACAAGCATAAAAATTCTGAAAAAATTCTAGATGTAGTTGATGGTGTTTTGTTCCACTCTTTAAAATTTCAAGTTCAAACTCAATGTATGTTAGAAGAAACAAAAAAGAGAAATTCACTGTGAATAGTATGGAAAGAGGAAAGAGGAAAGATAAAACAGGAAATGTTACTATTCACAGTGAATTTCTCTTTTTTGTTTCTTTTAACATACATTGAGTTTGAACTTAAAATTTTAAAGGGTGGAACAAAACACCATCAACTACATCTAGAATTTTTTTCAGAATTTTTTATGCTTGTTTGATACCCAAACAAAAAGTTTGTGCATATGTGCACCAAATGCACTATGTGCACTAGATATGCACCCCATAACCGACGCCCCGAACCCAAAGATCTTTCTCTGCTCAAAATATATGGCACGTTACACACGTAAGCTGAACTTTACTGTTCCAAATACACAGAACATTCACATTCCATTCAAAGAATTCCATAGCGAACCCCATAGCTTGGGGCCGTAGAAATTAAACAAAACGAATAACCGAAACACAAAAGTTGAAACAATTGCCACTTACAACAACACCACATCAACACGCTTGCAACTCATGGATGAAACATATTAACAACTGAGAGATCAATCTTTCACCTTGCATGCATGCAAGCATCTGAACTTTAGTAGTAGTTGATAGCTCGGCAATTCTTTCTGACCTGTCCCTGGTACCCGGCCTTCACCTCGATGCTAGCCAACTTCACCATGGCCGCCTTGAACCTGTCCTCCCACCACCCGGGGATGTTGGCGTTGTCCAGCACCATCTTCGCCGTCTCCGGCGACGTCAGGAGCGCCGCGTCGGAGGTGAACAGCACCGTGTGCGCCAGCACGTCCTTGTAGTACTGGTTGTCCAGCGCGTTGGGCGTCACTTCGTCCTGCATCACCGTCGGGTCGTTGCTTCCCGGCGTGGGGTTGACCGGGCACCGGCTCCTCAGGAACCCGGCGTAGCCGCTGTCGATGTCGGAGGGGGCGTTGAGGCGGTCGGGGACGAAGGACGAGCAGTGCGACCGCCCGACGGTGTGCGCGCCGGCGAGGATGACCATGTCCTCCACGGAGAGGCCCTTGGCGGCGAAGCTGGAGACGAGGTCGCTGAGGTTGGACGTCGGCGGGACTAGGAACTTGAGCGGCTCGGAGGCGTTGGAGAAGGTGCCGTCACGGCGGCCCGCCGGCATGTCAAAGTAGACCTTGCCGCTGCTGAGGAAGTAGGACGCGTCGCGGGCCGCGAAGGCGATGATGTCGGCGCAGGAGACGACCCCCGGGCAGGCCGCCTCGACGGCGTCCTTGATTGCGTCGATCAGCTCGAAGCCGCGCAGGGTATTGTTGTTCGGCGCGCTGAGCTTCTCCGGCGTCGGGCTGAACGGGGTCGGGTCCAGGAGGACGGAAGCATCACAACCCTAATTAACAATACAACCAGTAAGTCCTCTCCCTAAGTTGTACAACGTAACAGTGATAGCTAGGAAGAGATCATCTCTTTGTTAAATATTTATTAGTTGGCATGCACACGCGATGACCCTAAAACTACAAACCTGGGATCAACCTCTTGGTGGAGCTGAGAGTATACGACTCCATACATTAGGGTTCAAATCCTGTTACCCACTTATTATGTAGATGCGAGTACGTTTCAGTAGAAATTTTGTGAGTTCGCAAATTTATCTCTGACCTCTGTCTATCTAATCATGTGCCAGGGGATCGCACTCGCGTTCATATGCGTGCGGTAGCTAGTGTGTGTGCATCTTCCTTATAACGGCAAAAAAAACCCTAAAACACAAATGTGTACCGGGAAGAAAGCAAAGCTAGCCTGAAAACATGCGGCCATGGTCCACCTTAATTTATCTTTATATGCTCAACTCATGCATCGCGCATGTACCTAAACATGACGCGTTTGCTAGAAGCTAGCAATTAGCCCGGGGGCGGATCGATGACCAATACGATAGACAGTCTTGAAAGAAGAAAAAAAATGACCAATATATACCTCGACGAAGCAGTCGTGAAAGAGCATGCGGATGACAGCGGCGCCATTGCCGGGGTTCTGGTAGATGGCCTTCTCGACGACGCCCTTGACGACGGCCTCTGCCTGGGGGCACTTGTCGTGGTAGAACCCCATCTCCAGAGGCCAGTAAGGGCTGGCCTGGCACACCACGGCTAGGAGCAGCAAGGCACATGTCACCAGAACCGCGGGCATCTTTGCAGCAGCTCTAGCCATGTCTCGCATATGCTAGCTTGTACGTATATATCTATCTCTTGCACTCAAGCTCGAGTAAGATAGGAGGAGGAGAAGCGATCGATGGCGGAGACTAGCTGAGTAGGAAGCTATTTATAGATGGATCGTTGCTTGATCTATTGATTCCCAGTTTACTCGCACGACGAGCACGAGGAAATCAAAGGGTGTTGATAATTAATACACAGATAGCAACAGTGGTACACAGATAGCAACAGTGGTTCACTAACCCTGATGGACATATGGGGTTGACTTGGCTGGTTCTGTGGCATATATGAAATGGGTCATATATATATACGAACGTTTCCTTTGATGGGGACGGATGTTTTACCGGTTGTTGGGAGGCCAGGACAATTACGTACGAACGTTTCCTTTGACTGGGATGAGGCTGCTCTTAGTGCTCCACTCTGGCTGATATCTTAAATCTGCCATATAGATAAAATGATGATGTAGCACCATAGTTAATGAAGAGAGATGATACTCTAGTATCTAATCTGGATACCGGTTCGGTCTCGAAATCCAACGCATAAAATTTATTGTGATCAATTCTGTGTATTTATGTTTGTGTATGTCAATAAACATGTATTGCTTTAGTACATACCACAAATAGGCCACAATGCTCAAATAATAGTAAAGATTATGCATGTAATTAAATGAAACAGTCTAAAATACTACACCATAAGAAATCATATATTGGGAAGATAATATCCTAACACTTCTCATACACTAAAGAAACCACACTAAGATACTGTACATTGGAGTAGCCTGAGTTTGCTACATTACTCCATGTCCAAATCTGTTCTTACCAGGAATATACTTGCAATATAAGTTCTTTATTTGCGAGGACATTATTAAGTGAATTTGTTTGTGAGATAAGTACGAGTCTTTTGCAGGTGAAACGTACCCTCAGAAAATGTCTCAAAGAAAAAACTTGCTCATGTACCAAATCATTAGCCACTTTTGAGTTAATCTGATCTAATGTAAACTTAAAATTTGAATTTGGCCGGATACCATCCTAACTACTGTTTATCAATTTAAATGCAAATTCAAAATTTATATGTAAGACTTTTTTGGACCGATATTTCTTACCGGTCTGGACCGGTACGGACGGTAAAAAATGTGTACGAAATGCGAGTTACACTTGACGTAACCTTTGATCCGTGGTAGGTCGTTTTTCTATATATTTTTTTTCCTTAACGGACTATAGCTGGGACAGACGAACGAACACTCGGTGCTGTCAATAATGTTTTAAGCCACTTAAAGTACGTACAGCTAAGATCTGTGGTGGAATATATAGGGATGTGTTGCCGATGATTAATCACATACGAACAAAAACACAAGACGTAGTCCTAGCAGACTTTTCTCTCTTTATTCATCTCTTCAATGTGTGTACAATGAACCACGTGTCCCTCCTTATATAGGTTAGGGAGGTTTACACTCTTAATAGAATAAGCAATACAAGAATTGTTGGGGGAAGCACTACTCCATGCTGCTCTTTTCGCATCGGTGTAAAACCGTCAGGAAAAAATGAATAACTGCTGCGAATAATTTTCCCGATGGTAACTGTCAGGCATTAGCCGTGAGGAGTCCTCCGACGTGAATATCTGAAATGCCTGATGGCCACCCAATAGGAAAATTATTCGCAACTGTAATTCCCGACGATGACCGACAGGGAACTTACCCTGTCGTCGGGGTTGGCCGCTAGTCCCAACCTGTAATCCGTGTCGGCCACCCGACAGGAAAATACCGCCGCGGATGTTATGTGCGATGGGTGTTGAAACCAACAGTAAAAATTCAATGTTTAGTGACAGTCTAAACCGACTGGAAAAATTTTAAACAGTAATCACTGCTTTACATAGCCAGTAGTTGCATCAGCGTCCGGAAAAATATTAAACCGTCAGGAAAATTGGTGAATAGTATCGCTGGATAGCATAGCCACTAGTTGCATCAACGTCCGGAAATACATTAAACTGTCAGGAAAATTGGTGAACGGTATCGCTGGTTAGCATAGCCACTGGTTGCATCAGCCACTGGTTGCATCAGCGTCTGGAAATACATTAAACCATCAGGAAAAATGGAAATGGCTTAAACCAGTAAATTCTATATCAGAAGCAACCTCTAGCATTTATAGTAAACATAACCAATCTCACACAATGAAATATAAATCAATCAGGCACATAACACATTCACAATTCAATATAAACCATTCTTCCATCAGAACCAAGTTTTATCACACAATCAACTAGTAATAGTACGAAATTAACAAGCGTCGAAGCTAGGTTGCATGCATAAGTAAATAGGTTCACAATACAAGCTAGGTTGCACAATAGGCCTCATGTTGAGCCAAGAGACAAGTCTTTCATCTACAAAGTTGCTACCATATTAAAAGACCAAAAGATAAGTCCAAAAGCCACAAAGTAAAAAGAGAGTCAAGTTGTGGCTGCAAGTCTGATGACACCAGTGGCATGTACCTTAGGAAATTCCATTGTTAGCTTGGTCTGCGCCCGCATTGTCGGCTGCGTCGTTGTTGGGCACATGAGAGATGGTGTTGCCATTGTCCTCACCGCCCGCATTGGCATCAACTACTTGTGTGCCCCCAATGTCCTCGTCGAGCATTTCATGGGCTACTTGTGAGCCCACATGCGAAGAACCAGTTCCCTGTAGCAAGCCATATGTACAATTAGTAAAAATCTACCATGCATGACTCATGTCCTTATGAAATGACAAAAACCGAAAACAAGTAGAAGAATCCACCCACTACACCATGGCATAGTATTAAGGGCAATGCAACTACCGGAAAAACTACTTTTCCCGGCAATTTATCTGCCGGGAATGTGTATTCCAGTACTTATTACTGCCGGTAAAGTCTTTGTCGGAAAAACATTTCCGGCAGATATGTGCATTCTGGCGATTAAGCGCCCTAGAAAAGTCGTTTTTCCCTAGCAGTTTGAGTTTCCCCGGCAGTTAGAGTTTTCCCGGCAGCTATATGTATTGCTAGCAGTTAACTTGCCCTCGATTGCATGTTTTCCTAGCAGTTAAGCGCCCTAGATAAGTTTTTTTCCCGGCAGTTAAGTGCCCTAGATAAGTTTTTTTCCAGGCAGTTAAGTGCCCTAGATAAGTTTTTTTTCCCGGCAGTTAGTTCTATTGCCGGCAGTTAATTGCCCTCAATTGCTACATATAGCCAATACTTGAAAGTTCAACCTAATTGCTACATATAGCAATGCCTGAAAGTTGCAGCTCATATATTTAGCAACATCCAAGAAATAAAACATAACAGTAAGGGATAGGGTACAATTCACAATATGGTGATAATTAAACTTACACTAGCTAATATTTGAAACCAGGTACCAAACAAAACAAGAAGTGAAATGTTTGCCAGCCAGTTCCTGATCGTTCTCTTTCATGGGCAAAACATAAGTGATTCACATGATCTCAGACCAAATGGAAAGGGAATGTACTCGGCCTCTACATGACCAAGAGCAAGTCATAATTTCGACTATGATGAAGCTAATTAACTGACTACTCTGACTCCTAGTTTTACTCGAAAGCTGCATATCATTTACTAAGCTGGGAATCTTGTGGTGGGGAATCTTGGCTAGCATCTCAAATTGCTTTTCAAGAAATGCGGAGATAGTTCTTTATTACGAAAAGGATTGGCGACCCTTTGCATGTATTACGAAGATGCAGGCGTTACATTACATATCTGACCCTTCCTTCCAACAAGCTAGAAATAAGAGAATCCATAGATCAGTCTCAAATTAAAACCAACATATATCTCGAGAAGAGTACAACGGTTTATACATGTGTTTACATTTTCCTCTAGGTGTTTACATTTTCAGCAAAATTAATAAATGAATATTGATGTTTCAACCAAAGGTCCAAGGTATTTGGTGGGAAAAAAACAATACCTTGGACCTAGGCTATCAGACAAATGATGTGTCATTAAAAAAATAAAGTTGCTAATTACTTGCATAAAAGCAAACATAAGGATAAAAAAAATAATGGAGAGCAAGTATCATACTTTATCTGATCATGCGTCCCACCAGATGTGGCATTAGAGATTGCCCAAGCGACCTCCTTCACGACATCGATATCAAACTCGGCTGACTTGCGGCAAAGAGATGCACTAGAGGACCAATTATGTTCGCATTGATCACGACCTACAAGCAAATGAAAATAATTTCTTTGTGGTTATCGTTTTTAATTAGTACTTAGGCAAAAATACAAACAACAAACATAATCAGTATTAACTTAGTATCTTTTAGTGATGGCACGAATCGAATTAACTTAGTATCCTTTCTAAGTAATCTTGCCTCTATACTTTAGTTAAGCATAGATTACTGCTCACTGATAATTGACCATTCTTAGTCATCTGTATGGATTGCCTTGGTTAGCTTAACTACAATACCATTTCCATCTAACCTTCTTACCAACTACTTATCCTATAGTTTAACCTCAGGTTTAATCTCTTAATGATGTGGGGCCCTCTTGTGACTACTTCTAATGGTCACCTAAAATCAAACTTTAATTAACTCAACAGAAATACAAGGGCAGCTTGATCTAAATACAAACTAACTTAATGTGGAACTATATAGTCTATCAAATCACAGTTATGAGAGAAACTTCACCTGAAAATTGTTGGATAAAGATTTGACCAATATTTCAGGAACAAAAAATAAGCAAGTTAACCATGCCCGTGAAATAAGTTAGGTAAGGACTAACCAATGCCTATAAATTTCTAGGTTGTAATAATTATTTATACACCTAGGCATGTTTTTAGGTGTTTCAACTCCTACCTGCAATGAACCGCTCAGCGTTAAAACATGCAAATAACACTAACTGGAATGGGTGCAAGAATAAAATTCCATAAATGGCGAACTCTGAAGTAAACTTCGAACACGCATTGGAAAATGCGATATGCATAATATAATCTTACCCCATAACTAATTATGAAGATCTCAAAAAAATAGGGACCTGAACTCAGTATAGAAGACTGAGAAAAACCATTGCAAATGTATCTAAACTACACATGTTTTTTTTACATTTCTTCTCAAAACTGAAATTTGGACTTTCACAATCATGCCAGGTTACAAATCAACCTATTCAGTAGTATAATTTCCTTTTTAGAATTTTCAAAGCTACCCATTTTTAAACTAATTATTGTTTTAAACTAAATGTGGCAAATCATCTTCATTTCATAAACTACTTCTGCTGCTTTCATCTTGAAATGAGACAAATCATTTGCAATAAAAATTACCTAGAAGACCAACTTTGAGTACAAGCGCATTGTAGCTACAATAGGTCCAACAATATATAGTGGAGCATATGTCAAGTAGCATAAATCGTTAGGAATGTGTACTTGTCAACACTGAGCCCTCTCTCCCACCAAGAACAATGCAAAAATTTATCACCAAATAGGCAGATACGAAGAACAAGTATAGTTCACTATGTAAGGGAATAGCTTATAAGGTTAACCTTGCGTCAGCTGAACACTAACCATTCATTTATGCTTAGTAATTATCAATATCTCTAAACAAAATTACTAGTTTTGCTCTTTCATGTCTGGTATGTAGGCAAGAATGAGCCATAACCCCCATATTGTGATCCTGTGTAGTATGAACAATTTTTCACATACATCAGTACAACAGTAACTCTACAGAGTAAATAGGGTGGCAGCTTGCATTCCCCTTACCCAAGTTCTCAGCAAGTACTTACAACATCTACATCTACCTAGCCTTACATGGAGTACTCTGCCTACCCATTGCTATGCTATCTGAAAACGGGTTGACTTTCTTGATGATTCATTCAGACAAACAAATTAATATTTGGTTTCATAGAAACATGTTCGGCAGTGAGTAGCTATTCAAGTTTGTACTCTATAAGATAATTCTTGCAGGTTGAAGCAGACAAAGAGCCACAACAAACTGTGATTAGTGGACATCATTCTTAGCTCAAGAAATCATGATCAGAAGAGATTGGGGAGCAAGTGAAAGGCTCTCAACTGACCTCAGACATGATTTCTGCCAATGTAACACCGGTTTCTTCCCTCAATTCTCTAACAATGTTTGCTCTCGGTCTTCTCCTTCATCTATACCACCTGCTTGTGAAACAAAGCACTTGGGCGATTAATTTGGGTTGGGTTTATGTGTTGTATCGAATGCAACACCAATGTCGATAGTAGAATGCAACACCAATGTCATTGACTTCTCCGGAGATTTGGGGCAAGGGATATTTTCCTGTAGATATCCTCAAAAAAATCAGCGAAATAATATAATGGAGTTTGGCATGGCATACTCCAATCCGTCAATCACCCAGCAAATTACCAGCAATTTTGGTATAAAAGCTGCAGCTCCAACCTAAGTATTGGAATGAGAAATACATTAGGTAAAGGGTTGTCATACTTTACATGATCAAAGAAAATCTTGTTGGATTTATTCATTTGTGTATTATCTGACTGACTCTTATCAAATAATTACAAATATATCTATATATGGCATTAGATCATCACCAAAAGATCAATATATTTTTACAAAGACAGAGGCGTGAATTGATTAAACTTCGAGGTAGCAAAGGGAATTGACACTATCTTACTAATACATCATACTGAATGGCTAGAGAGCAAAGTCCTACCACACTTCCAGAATGAGATTAAGTCTAGTGACCACCATAGTACAATGCAAAAGTTTTCAAGAGAATGTCAACTAGAAAATTTTGCAAAATTAAGTTATTGAAAATTATGTAATCTGATCACCTGAACTTGTCAACCCGGTCAATGGTTTCTAAATAATTTAAACATATGCACATAAAGGATCGCAATATCATAGAAACTACTTATTTTCAACCTGTTATCATCTACTCCCTCCGTTTCTTCTCTCGGTTCAAATATGATACCCATTTTCCAACTCCAGGTTCTATATTTCCTCTTCTTCTCCTGGATTAGTCACCAAAAGACAAGTCAAACAACAACATTCAACACACTACAACACATCAATTTTTTTTAAAAAAACTTATAGGCAAGTAAAACTTCTAGAGTATGCATTGTCTAGCATCCTTGTTTTATCTCGTATTCACTTTTACTGTTCTTGAAGGAGTTGGTTGTCGATAACACAGAACTAAAAAAATAATTGCTGCAACACACACCTGCATTTGCAGCAAGATAGTCAATGTATGACATACTAACGAAGGATGCATGTACTTCAGAACAGCACCAAGAGCTTTAGCATAGGTTTCACAAAGCTAGATCAAATTGGTTTCCTGTGCACATAAGCCTGGAAAGAAATAGAATCCTCCCAAAAAAAATGTGTTGACTAAGTTGAACATGAACTTAAGTGATGTTGGGCAATGATCAACCCAGTCCCATATACTACAATACTTGTAGTCTATTTCTTTATGAGAAGAGCATGTAGCGAACAGAAATACACCCAAAATGACAATGAAGAGCGTAGGTAAAAAAAGTGCTTCTACAGGGCCAAACAAAAACCTCACAAACAAACGGCCATAAAAGAACAGGTAGAACCACTACCAAATTAAGCAAATCTTAGATAGCTATATCAATAGACTTCTATCAAATGAATGGTGTCTCTTAAAGTCAAACTGTGCCCAATTTGCTAGTTCACTATAAGTGAAACCTACAAATTCTAGGAACTAAAATAAGGCTAATAGATTGTTCATTGGAGCATCATTTACATTGATTTTTGGAATAACAAGAACATATCCATCAGTTTCACTCCACAAACCATAAAATGTGGATAAGCTAAGAGGATAACATCAAGAACAACATACCTTCCATAGAACCTCTAGCGTATGAAGGGCTGGCTGAGCAATAGCAAGCTCATATATTGATCGAGCACGATCTGTCTCGCTAAGGTTATTTTCTAATTCTGCATACTTCCTCTAGGCATAACAGTTTGCTAGAGACCATTCAATATACTTCTCATAGAGAGTCCAACAACGGTCAAAATTGCCTAGATAAAGCTTGATCTCAATGTACTTCTTAAATATCTTGCCCTTTGGAGCCATCCCAATTGCATTTCCAAGAATCTGCCGTGAAGCCTTTAGATTCTTCTGCCTTATCTCAAACTGGGCTGCTATGAGCCATAACTTGGCAAAAGTGAATTTCTTGTGTGGAATCAATTTGGACACTCCAGAGCGCGTCTCTAGTCCGCTGCATGTCCTTTGCATCAAGCTCCTCATACAAAGCATAATAACCATATTCAGTAATCATATTGTATTGTATCTAAAAAAATGGACATTGTTTTCGATATTTGCACAGAGTAGTCATGAAGAATAATAACCATGCACATCAGTAATCATGCTTTGAGATGTATCTAATACCTGCAGCATGCACTAAACCACAGATTTTCCTCGACCGTCAGGTTCCCATGAATGATATCATCTTGTGGCACAAAACCAATGATCTTCTTGTATGACTGCATCGATCCAGATTTTCCATTTATAAGGACTAGCCCATCCTTCTTATATCCTGATGTTTTACCTAACACAGCATTGAGAAAAGTAGTCTTTCCTGCTCCAGAAGGACCCATGATATATCATATAAATGTGAAAACCAGTGATTAGGATTTTAAGCAATTGTTAAACTCTAGAGTAAACATTGCAGTTTACAGAGAATTTTGATAGAATCAAGTGCTCTAGAGTAAACATTACAGGAATATAATTACCTCTGATTACTTTCTGCAAGTGCATATCAAATAATGAGTTTCTTTTTGTTGGATCTCAAAATGGCTATTGATACTAATCTTATATCTAAAGAAGAAGAGGATTGCATCCATGATATATATGATAGCATGCTCCATGAATTAAACAATTATATAAAAGAAAAGAATGTACTGAAAAATAAGAGTTCCCTGGTTACCATAAACATACACTCAATAGATTGAAAAATCAAGACAAGCAAATGAAGTTGAACAACACAATGATATAATGGGCAAAAAAGCTTAATCCATTTCTGTAATTAACATAGCAAAGTGAATGCACTGAAACAGATTAGCACTACCTCTTTGGAGACGATGCAAAGGAGACCATTAGCCATGCCGTTCTTGACGAATGTCCTCGCCGCGTACCCCGCATGAGCACTCATGCATGAGCATCTATTATCTCAAATCAAAATCATCAAAACATCAAAATGAAATCATGTTTAACAGAAAGCAAAGTCGGTTGTAGCAGAAAAGGAAGGAGGAGAGCAGAGTGCGGATAGGGGCCAGGGCGGTGTGTCGGGCCAATAAGGGGCTGAGCCAAGGCGGCCGACGGCGGGAGGCCGAGGCTGGTAGAGGCCGTGGCCAGACCGTGGACCAGTCTTGTGAGGGCTCGGCCGAGAAGCGGGGCTTGAGCCAGGCATAGACGACAGAGGACGGCATGGGCTGAGGAGGCGAGACCAGGAGGCGTGCTTGAGGGCGGGATGGGCGAATCACGGTGTAGGTGGCGGAGGAGGCGGTGCCATGGGGGAATAGCCGTGGTGGCCGTAGGAGGTCTGAGGAGCTGGGGTGGCGAACGCGTCGGGAGCCGGAGGTCGGCAAGCCGAGCCGGAGGAGGTCTTGACGGGAGGAGGCGACACGGGCGTGCGTGCAGCGAGCCCGGCCCGCGAAGACGGAGGCGGCCGCGGTTCACGTGGTCGCAGCGACGCCGGCGATGTCGAGTCGCCTCCGAAGCGTCGGTCACCCCCTTGTTCCCCCCTCAACCGCAGCCCCCGAGTTGGTCTCCGGCGATGCGCGCGGCCCAGATGCGGAGCTCCTTCTCTTCGGCATCGACGCTGCGGTCGAGGCCAAGGCGCGAGATGCGGCAGCACTCCGACGCCACTTCTGCCACCGCGAAGTCGAGGAGCTCCTTGAAGCAGCTCAGTGGCCGGGTAGGAGGGCGGCATTGGGAGGTGGTTGGTCGGGGTGAGGAGACGCTGGGAGGTGGGAGAGAGCAGAGAGGAAGGGAGGCGTCAGGAGGGGAATTTGGGGATAGGGTTTGGCGCCTCAGGCAATTACATTTTTTTAGCTGCGCGCCCAAAGGGATGGTGAGCATCGCCAGCAGATAACATGACTTTGTTGACTTTTTCTAGGGTAGATATATTCTCGAAACACAATGGAAATAAACCGGGCAATGCATATCTAAAACTACTTAGGAGAATAGCAATAAGAAAATCAGCAATACATGCTCTTACCATAAATAAGGACATGTAGTTATAACTTATAAACATTGCTTAAAGAAACAATGGTAAGTACAAAAGAGTAGGTATCTTACGAAAAACACAACCAAAGATGAGCGACTGCATGCTACCAAAGTGACAAATAGGACAAAGACAGGTAAAATTCATGTCATCAGGGCAAGGAGGGGCCAGGCCATAGATACCACAGCTAGAATAATGCTTACCATGTGTTGTTGTGCTTTTTGGCCTCTGACTGCAGCACTACTTCCACTGCTATCCACATTTTTTATTCCTGACTTCATTACGACATATGTGTTTAATCCAGTAGCCTTGTTAGGGCCAAACTTCTGTTCCTACAAGAATTAGGAATTCATTAAGCACATTATATTTCACTAGTGGATTATATTCCAATTCTAGGATACACTGGGTTGTTACTAGACTGTAGGATATAGTGGGTTGTTAGGCAGAGATGAAAAGATTTGATTTGGTGGTGGAATCTATGGTTTGCATATTGTGTTGTACCCAACAAAATAACACATGGTTGTCAGTGACCAGTTTAGGTTCATCTAATATTGGAAATCACATCTGTGTTGAGCTAGAGAGTTTAGCAAAACATGATATATATATTTATTTATTTGGTCTTTGCAGAGGACAGCTGATTCCAGTAATCAAAGCACTGTCTCATTTCAATTTAGGAGAATATTGAATATTCTATGAGAATTCTACCTAGGTCTAGTTTATAACTGTCTACATAAAATATGATAAAACATGTAATAAATGCTTAAGTAATGGATAGATTTCATACTAGAAATTGTTGTGTCTTTGCAAATAGTCGTGACCCTCCTCTATTTTAAGCAACATCTTTGGATTTCAACCGTGATTGTTGGCCTTTCCTTCGCTTTTCCTTGAAATGCTTGGTGACCCAATAATGGCAGAGGTTAGGCCAATCTTCCTCTTTGCACCAGTCAAGCCTGGCCTGCAAGTATTGTTCTTCTGAAAGCTCTCTTCGACGGGCTAGAGCGTCATCAAGTTTCTCCCCATGGTTCTCATAGTACTTCTTGACTGTATCCACACGAGCCTGGTACATCCTATCTCGTACTCGTTTCGCTGCATACCGTTCAAAAACACGGTCAGCCTCTTCCTTGTCCTCATCACCCATAGAAAACAAAGCCTACATATTTATGTAGGAAATGCATAGTTAGATAAAAAATGTAACAGTCGACTGTATGTAAACTAGGAGTACCAATCTTACCCAGAACTCTTGCTTCACTCGATCTGCATTTATCTCTCCAATGTCATTTTCATCCAGATAATAATCTGCCCACGTGGTCACCGGGCAGATATTAATGGGATCACCTTCGTGATCCAAGTCCTTCACGGTGCCCAAGTATTCTCATTTGAGAATAACTCCAAGTTGTGTGTTGTACTTGTAGTCTTTTGGGGTGGTAATTTACATAATTGAATTGCCTGTAGATAATTAAAACAAAATAAGTAAGCGGTACACAAGTATATTAGTGTATTGCAAGGAAAATGTGCCCACTGATGGTGAGGTAATATCACTTTTGCAAACTGAAAATCCTTAATTAAAACCTAGCATCAATTGCAGCTTAGTATGTACATATACATATGCCTACATCAAACCTTTACTCAACATGAATGATTGTAAGGTGAAAAATTATACCACGGTAAATGAGTATTTGGATACACTAGTTTAGAAGATTTGCTTGAGTTGTATCTTGCTCATAAACAATACCCTTTTGTTTCATTGCAGTGGAAGTCATCAGTAACTATATAGAATTTATGCATGGTTCTCCAAATATTTCAGAAGCACTATATAATTCATTGCAGTGGAAGTCATACATATAATTCATGAGCTGTGATACTTACTCATCACCCTTAGGTTCAAGGCCAACCTTCTGACCTTGAAGAGGTAGTCTCAATTGGGTCCGTGACCTCTTCTTCCTCCCTCTTTGTGCAAACTGCTCCGCAGCACTAGAAGTCACAGTTCTTCGAGAGGTACCACCACCATGATTACTATTGTTCGAGGACCGACTGGCTGCACGTTACTTGCTGCTAGACCGCTGTGACGAAGGCCGTTCATCACCTGCATAGCAAAGACATATTCAATTGTCATCAGTGACTTTGTGTCATAACTACAGGGAACAATTAACATTTCATACAACACCACATAACAAAGACATAAAATGACATCAGAAACTTAGTGCATGTACAACTATTTTCACTTAGGTGGAGTACAACGTACTACATACAACAAAATGAAACAATATAGTTTGACAAATTTGTCAATGCAAGCAACACAAAGTCAGAAATCATCTGGATCATAGTGAGGGGGTTGAAGCTCATCGTCTTCATCCACTTCTTCATCTTCATGATTGTCTTCATCTTCTTAACCATCAATATTTTGGTTGGCCAGAAAGTCCAAGTCTTTGGGATCGGTTATCTCATCTGAAATGCATGGCATCACAATGTCTAAGTCATTCCCTAAATCGATAACAAAATATCCTTCCAAACCATCCTCTTGATAGAATGATATATCTTGTGGTGGCCTTTTAGGAGGAATGGAATCATCATTGATGCTGCTAGGAAGTACGCATCCATGTGGAGAAACATGATACACAACCCACCAATCCAATAGATCTTGTCTAGACTTGCATGGATAAGATAAATAATACACTTGTTTCACTTGACTTGCCATGACAAAAGGTTCAAAATTCGAAAGCCTAGACGTGTGCTTAATCTCCACCAACCCCAAATTTTCATAACGCCTAACTCCGACAGGGGTTGGATCAAAGCAATGACAATCAAATAAAACCATCTCTAGTTTCATGCTGCCTTCCCAAGAAATTTTGATGATGTCCTCAATGACACCATAGTACTCAAGCATATTATCATCTTCGTCAACACAAGACACACAAACACCACTATTGACAGTAGTTAGTCCTGATTTAGCATTCACATACTTCTCGGACCAAAATCTATATACATTCATATCATAGCATCCATAAGTGGTTACCCTTTTGGAGAAACCATAAGAAATTTGGCGCAAGGCATTGTCAATGCTAGATATCTTCATGCACTGCATATATAATTAAATTTCTTACTTTCTGGATGATGTAAGAAGATTAAGAATATATAACTTTAAGTGTTCAGCAACATTACTTGGGTTTTAAACCAGTCAAAAAAATTAGGCCCATGGATGGCGCCACGACCAAATTTCCAACCATTTAATCTTAATTCGAGAAGTTGATTCTCTGTTGGTGTAATTCGGCTCTTCCATTGTTCTATATCAAATTTTCTAAAAGAAGATAATAAATTAGTCAACATACTCAAAGAGAATTTTTGGAAAATGACTTAGAGTTTTTAAATTGAACACATACTCAATAAAATCACCCATCTCTGGTATGTTCGTCAATATGTACAAGTAAGAAGCCTTGTACTCCTCGTTTGTGAGATCACGACAACCCTAACGGCTCATGCATCTACCAATGAATTGAAAAATTTCAAGGTTGCATGAACTTTCAAAATCTGAGCACCATCGTCGTGTCGAGGAATCTTGTTTCTAAGCGATCTCACATTGGGATTAAAATAAAGTGAGAGGAAATTTGTGGCCTCCTCTACTAGGTACGCCTCAACTATGGACCCCTCAACACGAGCCTTATTTCGTATCTTCTTTCTTAGCTTTCCAATACACCTACAAGGACAAGCCCAAGACTTTAGGAAGAGCCAGTATAAAGTTAGAAGGCTATTGAAGACATACTAATTTTACCTCTCGTATGGATACATCCAGCGGTTCTGGACAAGACCTCCGAGTCGTGCCTCATAAGGAAGATGTATAATTAGATGTTACATAGGATTGAAGAAACCCGGAGGAAATATCTTCTCTAATTTGCATAGAAGAACTACAATGTTCTCTTCAAGTGAACATATGACATCCTTGCTCAGTTCTTTAGCACACAATTGTCTGTAGAAAAAACTAAGCTTAGCCAAATACACCCACACTACAAGAAAAACATACATACAACAACACATAACTCGCAACAGAAAGCATATGCGTTGTAGGACCAACTCAGCCCACCACCTCCCACATCCAAATAAAACTGCTCGGCTTCTCTCCTCTAATTAAACTCATCCTATCCTGACTTTCGCTTCATCTTCTCTAAAAAATCCCCTTCCCCAGATCCACGCCGCTCTCCACTCGTCACCACCGTGCCACCCTCGCCCACCGCCGCAGCGCCCTCGCCCGCTGCCGACCCGCCCTTGTCCTCGCTAGCATCCCTCGCCCCTCTCCCCCGAGCCGCCCTCGAAACTCCACGCGTATTCTCCTCGCTTTTTCTGCTCTCCCCCGTCGCCTCGCCTGCCTCTTCCCCTCCAACCGTCGCCTCCTCCCCTCCAACCTCCGCTCGCCTAAGTCGCCCGCTGCGCTCAACCTTTCCCCTTCCCCAAGCCTCACGTTACCGCCACACTCAAGGTCGTCGCCAATCGAGGCCAACGGTGAGTGCGCCCTTCCCCACCTTTGTCCTTTCAAAAGCCTCATGACTCCAGCGCACTCGAGGCTGTCGCCACCGTCGCCGCGCCTCATGTCGGTGCCGCCGCAATCGAGTATGGGGTTGCTAAGATCTGGAATTTTTTGGGCACGGTTATTGGGTTGGAGGTGGAGCCCAGGGAGCCAATTTCACCGGAGGGGGGAAATGCACGAGTGAGCTCAAATCCTCTACTCGCCGCTCCTCAAATCACATCCGAGTTAGAAGGAGTGGACAAGCTCTCCCGTCGTTGTACCTCGGGTTCTTGACGATATGGGCGGCCTCAAGATTCATTCTTCTAGGCCTTCAGCTCCTAGAGGAATCGGCACTTCCAGGTCTTGTAAATTCTGTTGATTTTGTCAATCGGGTTGCCATTCCATACACAGTACTTATTAATGGGCATTTCCATAGTTCTAAATGAGATTGGGTACTAGCCATTTACTAATGGTATATTCGGTGATCTCAATGTAAAAAGGATATTAGAGGCTAGAGCTTGGGTTCATTACTTCCTTCAGATGATATTTAGGATTAGTTGGCCGGTGATTACACTTTTGTAGTAGATGAAATTTGTTGTGAACTTGTGTCCTTTGTAAAAAGATATTTTGGTTCTAGAAAGCATTTACTTTGATTCAGTGGGTATCATTGTTCAATGTAGATTGTTGTTCACAAGGATGGCCCAAGAGGGAACCATTTCCACCGTGCTGGACCTCGCCAAAAGGTATGTTACCTCATACTTCGTATGCTGACAAAGTGATCAACACGGACAAAGAGTTTTTCTGACCTCTTGTTTGTATTGGTTAGGTCTATTTTGAATCGGATGAGGTCCATGCATGCATTGTCGTCACTTGTGGAGGACTGTGCCCTGGAAGTGAAGGACTGTGCCCTGGACTTAACACTGTGATTAGGGAAATTGTATGCAGCTTATCTGACATGTATTGTGTCACCAAGATACTTAGAATTCAGGTTAGTCATTACGTTGCATCACAAAGTCCACATAAAGTATGCAAGCGGTCATTTTTTTTCCCCGGGATTCTTCAAATTGCTTCTTTCCTGAAGTTTCATTGAAGCCATCCTGGAATAAGCATATACACTGTCGATATTTCTTTTACATCGCTTGATTGCATCAACTTGATAATCAGGAAGATGCATTATGCACAAGCTAAGAATGAGCAATGAATGTTTATTAAGAAGAATGTTTGGGTAACGAATGACTTGCTTTACACCAGTTTGTGGATTCAATAAATCACGCTGAGTACCACCAAAACCAGTCTACCAAATTTGTCTTGTTGGTTGTTCCTTTAAATCTATACCAGTTGTCTACCACATAAACTTATGTGGTAGACACATTGGATGTACTATAGTTTCTCCACGTGTATGTGTAATCTTTCATCCTTTGCTGTTCAGTCAGCAAGGCTGCTTATGTGCCCTCCACCTTCTTTTGCCCATGCATTTCCGCATTTGATACTGAAAAAACTGAATCAGTCGTTTAATCAATCCACTGAGCATCACACTAGCTACTTCTCTTCATGAGCATCTTTTGTTATATCATCCGATGTGTTAAAGTATAAGTTTTACATATATGTTGTCTTTTTTCATGCAGGTCAACAAGACAAGTTGATAGTTGTTCACATTGACAGCAGAACAGTGATAGACAACAAAGGCGAAAGAGCTAGATTATGTTAGATATCGTGTATTATGATTTAAGAATAATTCATAGAATTCTTGTACTCCAGTTTGTACATGTCACATTCGCCAATGTATCATTCTCTCAATAAATACATCTATTTACTTACTTCTTTATACGAGTACAATTTATTATAAAAAATGTGTTTAGCCTTGTGGGCCTAGCTTAATTATTTCTGCAAAACTTTAAAATGATGAATCTTTTAGAATACTAATATGGGTCGTAAACAATTATAAAAATAATTTGCTGTCCAAAATAGCAACGCATAAAAGTGTTGGCCATGCCTAGATATATCTGTTGCTACCTTGCAACGCTTTTTGTACTAGTTACCAACGCTTTTATATGTATTGTGATAGACCTTTACAACGGCCTCAATGACAACGCATACGACATGCATTGGTATAGATCATAGAAACGGTTATTTGGACATATAGCAACGCATACATGCATTACGAAAGGGGTGTTCATGGTGTAGTGCCATATATTTTCCAGAACGAATCCACGGAATGCAAATGGGAGTAAGCGTTATATGAAGATATGGTAGTCATGGCTTTTTAGGCCAATGATCTTCCTTTGCAAGAGGTTTACCCCCCTCCTAATGTTGGCTGCATACCCATCAGGGAACTTGACTTCTTGAAACCATTTAAGTATTATTGTCTTGTGTGGATATCATGGGGATATGCCCATGATTTTAGGATGATGAAACAATTGGCAATGTTGCTTTTGGTTTGAAGTTTCAATCGTTTTCGTCAAAGTTACTGAATCTGTCAGGTCTCAGGCGGTCAGACCGGTTTCTATGTGGCGGTCAGACCGGTCAATGTGATCACCGCTAATCTGGCGGTCAGACCGGCCTTGTCTTCAATTGATTTTCGATTCGGTCGAGGCGATCACACCGGCGTAATGGCGGTCGACTGTTTTGTGCGTAATGATGATATTAGTTATGGATTAATTTTGGGATAGGTCATATCCTTGTTTGATATTGCATATGTGTTGCATATTGCATGTTTTGGCTAACGTGGGTCAAGTTGTAAAGAACTTGTTCCGGATTCGTGTTGCTTGTCTATTCTTTGTCTTGGTGGCTTGGAGGTCGCCGACGGTCAGCGGCGAGGAGGATCGGGACTAAGCTTGGAGAGCCGAGGTCGAAGCGATCATGGATGCGGGTGAGGTCAAATGACTCAAGCATGGCGCAGAATGGATGAAGGTGACCGAGCAGGCGATTCGGTCTGTTGGTTGGATCAAGCGGTGCGAGGGTCGGTGCAAGTGCCAAGGTGGTCGGTGGGAACCGGATGGGAGAGACTTGCCGACACGATGAGAGCGGCTGGATCAACCACACGTGGCGAAGCATGGATGTGTTTCGCATGCAGTTTGGACTCGGTCTTGGAAAAGATCGAGAAGGGTATTTTGGTAATTTCACCAACACCGCCTTGGTGACCTAATGCCAACCCACGGCACAAGGCGGTGCGTCAAGAAGTGGATTAGGTCAAGAAAAGTGAAAACGGCGCTTTGAGATGCGTGCGTGTGTGACTGTTTGTATTGGGCCTTAACGGGAGCCCATTAGGGTTAAGTCTTCTAGAAGCTCTAGGCCTCATATAAATAGAGAGGGGGCTGTTATGCAGCCACTTGAAGCACTTCATGGTAAACCCTAGTTTGTCTTAGGGCTTAGGAGAAAGAGAAGAGGCTTAGGGTTCTAGGGAGATGTGTTGAGTTGTGTGCTCATGGATTGAGCTTTGTCCTCCATGGATGGAGTGGCTGTAACCAGCATCAAATCGTCAATCAATCTATGGGTGCTTGTTCAAAGATGAGTCTTCATGTGCTTTCCCTTCTCTTTTGATGATTTTGAGTGCTTCCTTGGTCCTGTGGTTTTTGGTTTGTTTCGTGCCCTCTTTTACCTTGCTGTGATGTGTGGGAATACATCTAGGATCATCTAGATCATCAATCCCCCACGACCAAGATTTGGATCAAGTGTTTGCTTTTTGCCTGGTTTTGAACCCTTCTTCGGTAAAACAGAAAAAGGTCAAAACTTTGACATGGATCTACTCAATCTCCACTTGGAATAGGTTCCTAATATCCTTAGAAAGGTGTGTTCCAAATTTCATGAAGTTTGGCCTTACGGATCAAAAGTTAGACCGATTTTCGTTTCGGTTTTTCAGGCTAATTGTGCTGATTTTCCTGTTCATCGTCAGGGGTGGTCTGACTGCCAAAATCAGCGGTCTGACCGCTAGGCAAAAGAGTCAGACCGCCAATTTGAGAGGTCAGACCGCCCAACACTTTGAGATTTGGGTTTTTGGTAATTTTGGGTGTTTTGCGTCGGGGTTTTTATTGGATTCAATACAAGTCTTCCACTGTGCTTGAATATTGATCTTCATAGCTTTTATAGCTATTGGAGTGAAGTTAGTATTGAATTCAATTAAGGTGAAAAAGTGTTCGTGCTCCTATTCACCCCCCCTCTAGTCGCCTTTCCGGTCCTTCAATTGGTATCAGAGCCTGGTTAGCTCTTCTCATAGATCTTAACCGGTCTTTGGAGCCATGGCGACTGACAAGTATTCGACCAAACCACCTGTGTTGGATGGAGTTGATTTTGCTTACTAGAAGGCACGCATGCATGCCTACATCGAGGCTCAAGGGCACGCTATTTGGCTTAAGGTCAAAAATCCATATGTCGTGCCAGCCAATGACGATGTGATCAATCCGGATGTTGAGGCTAATAGCAAGGCTCGAACTTTCGATCCAAGGTCTTAGTCGATCTCGAGTTTGAGCGTGGCTCATTTGAGGTCTGCTCACGAGATCTGGAGGACCCTTTGTGACTACCACGAGGGTTCGACTGCGATCAAGGAAGTGAGACAGAACCAGCTCAAGAAAGAATACTCAAAGATCGAGCAAAGACCTGGTGAGTCTTTAGATGAGCTGTGGGGAGGTTCTCCAAGATTCTTCATGACCTTTATTTGTTGATCTTGTTTTCACGAGTGCGAGAAGCATACGCCGACTTTTGGGTGCTCTTGATGTGAAGGTCTGGGGATGAAGATCACATCCATCAATGACAACACTATCATGAGTGAGCTTACCATGGATAAGCTCTACTCGAGGTTGAAGACGCATGAGATTGACTTTATCTCGCGTCTCCCCAAAACAGTCGATGGCTTTGGTGGTCAACCCATCTAAGGGTAGCTCGTGATTCCTTTGATTTTGGCTCATCGGCTTTTCTTTGTCGACTTTACATTCTTTGAGCGATGAGCGCTTAGAAGCTACCGAAGATGATTTAGCCCTCCTATCCACCAAATTCTCGAGAGTTTACAACAAAGTGAGGAGCAGGAGGAGAGGTGGCCTGTCACTTGTTTGAGTGTGGTGAACCTAACCACATTCGCTCCAAGTGCCCCAAGCTTAAGGGCAAGGAGGAGAAGGACTCTCTGAGGCGTCATCAAGCCAAAGACAAGAAAGGCAAGAAGCCAAACTATCGCAAGTTAAATCGGCCAAGTCCTTGCCGCTCTTGAGAGTGTGAACATGAGCGATGTGGACTCGGAGGCGGAGGGCGGCGGCGATGACTCTCATGGCAAGAAGAAGGCCCAGACTTCACCCGGCATGTGCTTCATGGCTAGTGCAGCCATGACGTCGACTCCTCCAACAACGGCGACCTTTTGGTGATCCCGATGAGGTCCATTGTGCGAGGAAGGAGGACATATGGCTTGTTGACTCGGCTGTTCTCGACACATATTTGGAGATTCTAGATGGTTCTCCTCCTCACACGTGCATCCGCAATGAATTGATCACATTTGGGGATGCTTCTCTTTGGGACCGTGATGACCAAGGGCACGGTCTTGGCGTCAACAACAAGTTCATGCTCAGGGCGTCGCTTTGGTAAGTGGTGAGGTATAATCGCTTCTGTTTCTCACCGCTTGATGAGGGTCTAGAGGTGAGATTTAAGAGTGGTGAGTTCAGGGTTTTAGATTCCTCTAGTGAGCTTGTTTTTGAGATCTCTAGGTTTGAGATGATCTTCTGTGCTGATTTCCATGTCTCTTCTGCTTCTAGCCCTAGGTGTCTTGTAGCTTCTGACTCCCATGATTTAGTGTTGTGGCATCGTAGGCTTGGTCACATAGGCTTCGACCACTTGACTAGAGTCAGTAGCAAGGATTTGATTAGAGGTCTGCCTAGGCTGAAGGCTGCTAGAGACCTTGTGTGCACACCCTGTAGACATGGTAAGATGGTTTCTGCTTCTCATCCACCTCTTACCTTAGTGATGATAGATGGACTGGACGGCTCTTGCACTTAGACACTTTGTTGGTCCTTCTAGAGTTCGATCGGTAGGTGGGAAATGGTATGTGCTTGTGATTGTGGATGATTTCTCCGGTATTCTTGGGTTTATTTTACGGTTTCTAAGGGCCGAGGCATTTGGCTTCTTTAGAGAGTTGGTCCTTAGACTTCTTTGTTGAGCTTTACGGAGCTTTGAGAGCCATTAGGAGTGACAATGGGACAGAATTCAAGAATTCTTCCTTTGCCACTTTACGACCGATAGGGGAATTGAGCACCGTTTTCTTCACCTAAAGTTCCCCAGCAGAATGGTGTTGTAGAGAGGAAGAATAGGACCCTTGTAGAGATGGCCAGGACCATGCTAGATGAGCATTCCACACCTAGGAGGTTTTGGGCTGAGGCAATCTCTACTGCTTGCTATATCTCTAATAGGGTTTTCTTGAGATCTGTAATTGGTAAGACTTCTTATGAGCTCAGATTTGGTCATAAACCCAAAGTTTCTCATTTCAAGATTTTCGGTTGCAAGTGCTTCATTCTTAAACATGGCAACCTTGATAAATTTGAATCTAGATGTTCTGATGGCATATTTCTTGGATATCCTGCTCATTCTCGTGGCTATCGTGTATTTAATTTTGACACTAACAAAGTTGTTGAGACTTGCGAAGTCACTTTTGATGAGGCTAGTCCTAGTACTATACCCGATGATAATCTGGTACACGGTTTACGAGAGCATCTTAAATCGATGATGACTCGAGGATGAGGACCCAATCCATCCTCAAGTCCCTTGACATGGTTGGAGAGCACGCTTCTACTACACTAGCCAGATGAGCGGCCTCTTCCTACCTTCACCGGCGATCGAGTGGCTCGATCCTACCTCCTGACTAGTGAGGTAGAGGCCGCCGCACAGTGCTCCTCTTCGCATTAAACCTTGACATCCACACGAAGCAGATTATTGGGGATCTACATGAGCGAGTCACTCGCTCGGGTTCATTCTCCGATTCTCATGCACATTACGCTTTTGTTGCTTCTTTTGAACCCCGAGATGTCACCCATGCTCTTTACGATGCCTCTTGGGTCAATGCCATGCATGAAGAACTTGAAAATTTTGAAAGAAACAAAGTCTGGACCTTAGTTGAACCTCCACCTAATCATAATGTAATTGGAACAAAATAGGTTTTCAAAAATAAGCAAAGTGAAGATGGGTTGGTAGTTCGCAATAAGGCTAGACTTGTAGCTCAAGGGTATTCGGGTAGAGGGCTTAGACTTTGAGGAGACCTTTGCTCCTGTAGCTAGATTAGAAGCCATTCGTATTTTGCTAGCATTTGCGGCATCCAAGGGCTTCAAGCTATTTCAAATGGATGTTAAAAGTGCTTTCTTGAATGGTTTCATAGAAGAAGAGGTCTTTGTCAAGCAACCACTGGTTTTGAAAATCCCAAGTTCCCAAACCATGTTTTAAACTCTCCAAAGCCTTGTATGGATTGAAACAAGCCCTAGAGCTTAGTATGATAGGCTTAAGAGTTTTTTGCTTAAAAATGATTTCAAAATGGGATTGGTTGATAAAACTTTGTTCACTCTCAGGCATGGCAATGACTTTTTGATGGTTCAGATTTATGTGGATGACATTATATTCGGTGGTTCTTCTCATGCTTTGGTGTCTAGATTTTGATTCTATGAGCGGGGAGTTCGAGATGAGCATGATGGGCGAATTGACCTTCTTCCTTGGTCTTCAAGTCAAGCAACTGAAAGAAGACACCTTCATTCATCAAAGTAAGTATACAAAGGACCTTCTTCGACGCTTCGACATGGGAAGTAGTAGGCCAATGTCTACTCCCATTGCCACGACCACCGTGCTGGACTCTGATGAGGATGGAGAGCCAGTGGACCAGAAGGAGTACCACATCATGATTGGCTCCCTCCTCTATCTCACAAAGATCGAGGCCGGACATACGCTTTCTTTGTGTCTGCATGCGCTCGATTCGAGCTTCCTCGAGCTTCTCATCGTCAAGCGGTCGTCGCATATTCGTGTACCTTGGGACACTCTTGACTTTGGACTTTGGTATTCTTCTTCTTCGCTCTCTCCATTCGCGCCTTTTACGATGCTGATTTTCTTTGGGTGTAGAGTGGATAGGAAGAGTATACGGGACTTGTCATTTCTTAGGCACATCTCTTATCTCTTGGTCATCTAGAAGCAGTCCTCTGTTGTACGATCCATCGCCGAGGCGAGTATGTAGCTATGACCGATGGTTGCTCTCGGGTTCTCTGGATCTTGTCTACTCTGCGGGTCTATGGGTTGTCTTTGGATAGTGTTCCTCTTTTACGTGATAACACTTCGCCATTAATATTGCTAAAAACCGATTGCAACATTCGGGACTAAGCACATTGATGTTAGATATCATTTCCTTAGAGACCATGTAGAGAAGGGTGATGTTGTGCTTCATTTTGTAGAGTCCGAAGCGGCGAGTTCAGATATTTTCACTAAAGCTCTTGATTCTTCTCGTTTTGCTTCTTTTATGGGGAGAGTTGGGGGTTATTAGTTCTCTTGGCCTCGCTTTGAGGGGAGTTTGCTCTTTTGCATTCATTTGTATCATAATGCATTTTACAATTCAAACAACTTGCATTGTGATATAATCTTGTGGAGCTTTGATTATTATCCTTGTATGACTTGAATTCATACTTTATACCCTGCCATGTCTTGTGCTAGTCTGCTAGAATTCTTTTATGGCTTTTTATGTATAGCTTAGCTTTTGCCATGCTAGCTTTATTATCTATGAGAAAACTGAATCAAAACATGACTTGTTGGATCTTGTGACTAGTTTTGCTTTAGTGATCCTTTCATGATTCATGCCATGTCATATAGGCTTAATTGAGTCTTGAACTTATTCTGAGTTTCAAATCGAGCTATGATAATTCTTAAGTCAAGCAAATAAAAAAATGAGTTTTTTTTCTGCACGAAAAAAAATGATCTCACCAATTCTTTCTCATGAGACGGCTTGCCATTGCACTAGGCAAGAACTCAGGGGGAGTTTTGGATGACCCAGACCACTCTCTTAAGCTTTTGTTGCTTGGGATGGTCGTAGTGAGGCTTGAGATCTAGCACGATGCTAAGAAAACAAATTGGCAATTGGTTGAAGCTTAGGAGGCAGTTGTGGATGGCTCCTAGTCTAGGACTTGCTTTACTAAGATAAAACCAATCATTTTCAGCAAAGTGCTCAATTCTAAATGCTTGAACCATTTGATTCAAAACTGCACTCAAAATGCTCAAAATTGACTCAATTTCTAGTTTCTGGTCTCCATTTAGCTTATAGACATGGCCTGACTCATTTTTGGATACCTATAGTTAAACTATGATCTTGAGCACCTTGTCATACCTCCAATTCATTTAATCTCAGATTATTGCTATTTTGGCCTTAGCTTTACTGTACATGTTTTGCCATGATTGAACCTAGCTTCTTCACATAATATGGCTTGGTGTAATACTTGTACAGTCTTCATGGATAATCTTCATGGCTCCTTTTGCTCAAGTTAAAAACAAAACAAAAACAAAAAAAAAACTGAAACATAAAAAATTACAAAATTGCAGCCATTCCATTACATTCATACTCTATCTTCTTCCATGCACCTTGATGAATTCATTGTCAAAGGGGGAGAAAGATTGGTGAAAATATTGTTTTAGAGCTTTTTGGAGTCATAGGGAGGAAATTGGACTTTCTGAAAACTTTGGTGATCATAGTGAGTGGGAGCATCTCAATTGCATTCTTTTGGTCTTATTGCTCTTTTCTGAATTTGAAATTGCAATTCTTGAAGACTCACAATGGTCAAAGGTCAAATAGAACAATTGTTCTTTCATATGGACCTAAGTGAGATTTTTGGCTATTCTTTGGAAATTGAAGCTTTTGTGCTTTCTTTTGCCTTATCTCACTTGCTTATACTATTCGAAGCCGACTTGGTCATTTCCATTGCTTTCTCTTGCTAATGGACCAAGTTGTGCCTTTGTCTTAAAAACGTCGGGTACTTTACCTTTCAAAACCCAAAACCACATTTTCTGAGAGATTGCCAATGTGTTCATCAAGGGGGAGATTGTGGATATCATGGGGATATGCCCATGATTTTAGGATGATGAAACAATTGGCAATGTTGCTTTTGGTTTGAAGTTTCAATCGTTTTCGTCAAAGTTACTGAATCTGTCAGGTCTCAGGTGGTCAGACCGGTTTACGTGTGGCGGTCGACCGATGCGGTGGCGATTAGACCGCCAATCCGTGGTCGACCGGCCTTGTCTTCAATTGATTTTTGGTTCGGTCCTAGAAGCGTCGGATCGCTAGAATGGCGGTCGGCCGGTTTTGTCGTGAATGATGATATTAGTTATGGATTGATTTTGGGATAGGTCATATCCTTGTTTGATATTGCATATGTGTTGCATATTGCATGTTTTGGCTAACGTGGGTCAAGTTGTAAAGAACTTGTTCCGGATTCGTGTTGCTTGTCTATTCTTTGTGCGGTGGCTTGGAGGTCAACGACGGTCAGCGGCGAGGAGGATCGGGACTAAGCTTGGAGAGCCGAGGTCCGAACGATCATGGATGCGAGTGAGGTCAAGTGACTCAAGCATGGCGCGAGAATGGATGAAGGTGACGAGCAGGCGATTGGTCTGTTGGTTGGATCAAGCGGTGCGGGGTCGGTGCAAGTGCCAAGGTGGTCGGTGGGAACCGGATGGGAGAGACTTGCCGACACGATGAGAGCGCTGGATCAACCTACGTGTGAAGCATGGATGTGTTCAGCAGATTTGGACTCGGTCTTGGAAAAGATCGAGAAGGGGTATTTTGGTAATTTCACCAAATACCGCCTTGGTGACCTAATGCCAACCCACGGCGCAAGACAGTGCGTCAAGAAGTGGATTAGGTCAAGAAAAGTGAAGACGGCGCTTTGAGATGCGTGTGTGTGTGACCCGTTTGTATTGGGCCTTAACGGGAGCCCATTAGGGTTAAGTCTTCTAGAAGCTCTACACCTCATATAAATAGAGAGGGGGTTGTTATGCAGCCACTTGAAGCACTTCATGGTAAACCCTAGTTTGTCTTAGGGCTTAGGAGAAAGAGAAAAGGCTTAGGGTTCTAGGGAGATGTGTTGAGTTGTGTGCTCATAGATTGAGCTTTGTCCTCCATGGATGGAGTGGCTGTAACCAGCATCAAATCGTGAATCAATCTATGGGTGCTTGTTCAAAGATGAGTCTTCATGTGCTTTCCCTTCTCTTTTGATGATTTTGAGTGCTTCCTTGATCCTGTGGTTTTTGGTTTGTTTCGTGCCCTCTTTTACCTTGCCGTGATGTGTGGGAATACATCTAGGATCATCTAGATCATCAATCCCCCACGAGCAAGATTTGGATCAAGTTTTTGGCTTTTGCCCGGTTTTGAACCCTCCTTCGGTAAAACAGAAAAAGGTCAAAACTTTGACGTGGATCTACTCAATCTCCACTTGGAATAGGTTTCTAATATCCTTAGGAAGGTGTGTTCCAAATTTCGTGAAGTTTGACCTTACGGATCAAAAGTTAGACCTATTTTCGTTTCGGTTTTTCAGGTGATTGTGCTGATTTTCCTGTTCATCGTCGGCGGTCGACCGCATAAAATCAATGATCGACCGCTAGGCAAAAAGTCGACCGCCAATTTGAGAGGTCAGACCGCCCAACACTTTGTGATTTGGGTGTTTGGTAATTTTGGGTGTTTTGCGTCGGGGTTTTGATTGGATTCAATACAAGTCTTCCACTGTGCTTGAATATTGATCTTCATAGCTTTTATAGCTATTGGAGTGAAGTTAGTATTGAATTCAATTAAGGTGAAAAAGTGTTCGTGCTCCTATTCACCCCCCCCCTCTAGTCGCCTTTCCGGTCCTTCATCTTGTCATTTCTATCAATGCAAAATGCTGCCCTTGGCTTGTGCCACTTCCCATTGTGCTTCAACTCCAAGTGCAATGATGGGTGGTTGCAAATTTGTGCTAAATCTTGCCTCGCCTTCACATTATCTTTAGACTTATCGGGTATGTCAAACCATGTGTTCCATACAGCCTCAGCTACATTTTTCTCATTGTGCATTACATCAATGGTATGTCGAAGAAGTAATTTGTTAAAGTATGGAAGTTGCCAAAAGCAGCTTACGTGGGTCCAATTGTGTGTTTTACTGATTTTTTTTTTGTATCAAGTACTAATGCATTCGTTTTGGCTTGGACTTCCTCTCCCGTTAAATGCCTAGGAGCTTCATCCAACACCTTTGTGTTCTTTCGAAATGCATTAGCTTGGGTTCTGAATGGATGGTCCCTAGGTAGGAAATGCCTATGACAATCAAACCAGCAAAGCCTTGCAACCACTACGAAGTTGAAATGCTTTGCAATCACACAAACATTGAGGACACGCTAACACACCGTGGGTGCTCCATCCAGTAAAGTTACCATAAGTAGGGAAATCATGAGTGGACCATGAATAGGCTGCCCTCATTGTAAAGTTTTCCTTCAGTGAAGCATCCCATGTTTCTACCCCCTCCCACAACTTGAGCAGCTCGTCAATTAATGGTTGCATTAGAATATTCAATTTCTTTCCTGGATGTCCAGGACTAGGGATAACAAAGGAAAGGAATATGTATTCTACCCTCATGAGCTTGCCTGGCGGAAGATTTAATGGAGTGACAAAGACAGGCCAACATGAGTAAGGAGCGACACCAGTGAAGGCGTGAAACCATCGATTACAACAAATGAGTTGCACATTTCTGAGATCTCTAGCAAAGTCAGGAAAAGTCTCCGTTGAACTATTGCCATGCTAAACCATCACAAGGGTGCACCATATTACCAAATGTGGATTGTTTGTGTGACTGCATTAGCTTTGATGTCTCCTCATGTGCATACAACCTTTCTAGCCTATTAGTAATGGGCAGATACCACAAGACTTTACGTGGAATTTTATTATGGGGCAGATTTGGGGCGGCGGGACAGCGAGTCAGAGCTAGGGTGTCGAGGCTGCGCGGCGGACCTGGGGAGGCAGGGCGGTGGGGCGGACCTGGGGAGGCAGGGCAGAGCTGGGGCTTTGGGACGGTGGGGTGAGCCTAGTCGTCGCTTGGGCGGGGATGCACGTGGGTGACTGAGATGGTGGGGGACCTAAGGTTGCTGGAGATGAGGGCGAGGGGATGGGGCGGAGGAGGTGGGTGATGGGAGGAAGCAGATCGATGGGTGCGGCGGCTGCTGCTGTGTTCATTTAATTTGGGGAGAATTTTGGGACTTCGGGTTTTAGGGTCCGTGGCCTTGTAAGAATTCAAGCGGTCAATTCGAATCAACGACAGCGCTGCAACTCAAATGATTCAGGTTTGTCTAGGGAGTTAAAAATAGCAAATAAAATTATAAAAATATGAAATTTTTCAGAAAAGCTACTGACATGATATAGATCAAATATAAAATTTGAAAACATACTGTTCACGATTAAAATACTTAATTTAAATTTATTTCCCAGGGTTGTTTAGAAGCATTTACTTTAGTTTTTGTTTTGGAGTTTCTTTTCAAGTGAGAATGAATCCCTTCTCATCATGTTTGGAGATAAGGATTACATACATAAATAGAAAAAAAATTATAAGACCAAATAACTTGGTTCACCTCATTTGGAGTTCACATGAGTTAGTTATTAATTTCCAAAGTTAAAAGCATTTTGTAGTGTACAAAACATTTGGTTTTGGATTAATTTGCAAAAAACTACAATTTCTGGGGTAGAGATAAGTTTGAAACCTATTCCAAACTAAAGTTCACTTAAAAATAAAATTATGAAAATTGGTTTCACTTGATTTAGAGTTACTTTGAATTAGTCATGCATTTTTGAAGTTATTCTATTTTCGACCGTCCGATCGCGATTCCACGGTTCTGATTGAGTAAGCTATCCAGACGGTCCGAACGGCCCAATCGATATGGACGGCCCGATTCTAATGGTCCAGATCGTGTTGGCCGTTCAGACGGTCCGAACGGCCCAATCGATCTGGACAGTCCAATTCAAATCCAACGGCTCGCGCGCAACTTAGATGATTCACGTTTAAGTAGGGAGTTAAAAATAGCAAATAAAATTAAAAAAATATGAGATTTTTCATAGAAGCTACTAACATGATATAGATCAAATATAATATTTAAAAACATACTGTTCACAATTAAATTACTTAATTTAAAATTCTTAACCAAATAGGTTTAAATAAGGACATACAAATTTGTCAAGGTCAAACTAATTTCTATAAATTTGACAAGAAATATTTTAACTCAAGATAATTAATCTAGTATTTGATTAAATTATTTCCCAGTGTTGTTTAAAAGCATTTACTTCAGTTTTTGTTTTGGAGTTTCTTTTCAAGTGAGAATGAATCCCTTCTCATCATGTTTGGAGATAAGCATTACATACATAAATAGAAAATAAAATTACATGACCAAAATAACTTGGTTAACCTCAATTGGAGTTCACATGAGTTAGTTATGAATTTCCAAAGTTAAAAGCATTTTGTAGTGTACAAAACATTCGGTTTTGGATTAATTTGCAAAAACTATAATTTCTGTAGAAGAGATAAGTTTGAAACCTTTTCCAAACTAAAGTTCACTTAAAAAGAAAATTATGAAAATTGGTTTCACTTGATTTGGAGTTACTTTGAATTAGTTATGCATTTTTCAAGTTATTCTATTTTTGACCGTCGGATCGCGATTCCACGGTTCTAATTGAGTGAGCTGTCCGGATGATCCAAATGGCCCAATCGATACGGACAGCCCAATTAAGATCTAGCGGTCTAGATCGTGTTGGCCGCTCAGACGGTCCGAACGGCCCAATCGATCTAGTTAGTCCAATTCGAATCCAACGGCTTGCATGCAACTCAGATGATTCAGGTTTGCCTAGGGAGTTAAAAATAGCAAATAAAATTGTAAAAATATAAAAAATTTTAGAGAAGCTACTAGGATGATATGGATCCCATATGAATTTTGAAAACATACTGTTCACGATTAAAATACTTAATTTAAAATATTTAAACTGACAAGGTTTAAATAAGGACAGACAAATTTGTTAAGGTCAAACTGATTTCTAAAAATTTGACAAAAAATATTTTAATTGAAGATAATTAATGTAGTATTTCATTAAATTATTTCCCAGGGTTGTTTAGAAGTATTTACTTTAGTTTTTCTTTTGGAGTTTCTTTTGAAGTGAGAATGAATCCCTTCTCATTATGTTTGGACATAAGGATTACATAGATAAATAGAAAATAAAATTGTAAGACCAAAATAACTTGGTTCACCTCAATTGGAGTTCACATGAGTTAGTTATGAATTTCCAAAGTTAAAAGCATTTTGTAGTGTACAAAACATTCGGTTTTGGATTAATTTGCAAAAAACTATAATTTCTGGGGTATAGATAAGTTTGAAACCTATTCCAAACTAAAGTTCACTTAAAAATAAAGTTATAAAAATTGGTTTCACTTGATTTGGAGTTATGTTGAATTAGTTATACATTTTTTTAAGTTATTCTATTTTGGACCGTCCGATCGTGATTCTACGGTTCTGGTTGAGTGAGCTGTCCGGACGGTCCGAACGGCCCAATCGATACGGACGGCCTGATTAAGATCTAATGGTCCAGATCGCGTTGGTCGTTCGGACGGTCCGAACGGCCCAAACGATTTGGACAGTCCAATTTGAATCCAACGGTCGCGTGCAACTCAGATTATTCAGGTTTAAGTAGGGAGTTAAAAATAGCAAATAAAATTATAAAAATATGAAATTTTTCAAAGAAGTTACTGGGATGATATAGATCCCATATGAATTTTGAAAACATATTGTTCATGAATAAAATACTTAATTTAAAATATTTAAACCGACAAGGTTTAAATAAGGACATACAAATTTGTTAAGGTCAAACTGATTTCTAAAAATTTGAAAACAAATATTTTAATTGAAGCTAATTAATGTAGTATTTGATTAAATTATTTCCCAGGGTTGTTTAGAAGCATTTACTTCAGTTTTTGTTTTGGAGTTTCTTTTCAAGTGAGAATGAATCCCTTCTCATCATGTTTGGATATAAGGATTACATACATAAATAGAAAATAAAATTATAAGACTAAAATAACTTGGTTCACCTTAATTGGAGTTCACATGAGTTAGTTATGAATTTTCAAAGTTAAAAGCATTTTGTAGTGTACAAAACATTCTATTTTGGATTAATTTGCAAAAACCATAATTTCTGGGGTAGAGATAAGTTTGAAACATATTCCAAACTAAAGTTCACTTAAAAATAAAATTATGAAAATTGGTTTTACTTGATTTGGAGTTACTTTGAATTAGTTATGCATTTTTTTAATTTATTCTATTTTGGACCGCCCGATCGCGATTCCACGGTTCTGATTGAGTGAGCTGTCCGAACGGTCCGGATGGCCCAATCGATCCGGATGGCTCGATTAAGATCTAACGGTCCAGATCGTGTTGGCCATTTGGACGGTTCGAACAGCCCAATCGATCTGGACAATCCAACTCGAATCCAACGGCTCGCGTGCAACTCAGATGATTCACATTTAAATAGGGAGTTAAAATAGCAAATAAAATTATAAAAATATGAAATTTTTTAGAGAAGCTCTTTGGGATGATATAGATCGAATATAAAATTTGAAAACGTACTGTTCACGATTAAAATACTTAATTTGAAATATTTAAACTGACAAGGTTTAAATAAGGATATACAAATTTGTTAAGGTCAAACTGATTTCCATAAATTTGACAAAGAATATTTTAATTCAAGATAATTAATCTAGTATTTGATTAAATTATTTTCCAGGGTTATTTAGAAGCATTTACTTCAGTTTTTGTTTAAGAGTTTCTTTTCAAGTGAGAATGAATCCCTTCTCATCATGTTTGGAGATAAGGATTACATACATAAATAGAAAATAAAATTATAAGACCAAAATAACTTGGTTCACCTCAATTGGAGTTCACATGAGTTAGTTATGAATTTTCAAAGTTAAAAGCATTTTGTAGTGTACAAAACATTCAGTTTTGGATTAATTTGCAAAAACTATAATTTCTAGGGTAGAGATAAGTTTGAAACCTATTCCAAACTAAAGTTCACTTAAAAAGAAAATTATAAAAATTTCTGGGATCACGATTCGACGGTTCTGATTGAGTAAGGTGTTCGGAGCGGTCCGAACATCCCAACTAGCGTGGACCGTCCGATCTAAATCGAACATCCGATAGCAAATATGTGGCACGGCAACGGAAATGGGGCGCAGCAACGAAATTCCTGTGGGTACGCGTAAACCGACGCGAATGATAGCAACCAAATATGGGGCGCGGCAACGAAAATGGGGCACGGCAACGAAATTCCTGTGGGTACGTGTGAACCGACGCGAATGATAATTTTCCTAACGGTTATATATCAAACCATCACCAAAACCTCTTGCATCCTTGTCCGTACATCCAAACCGACGCGAATGATAATTTTCCTGGCGGTTATATATCAAGCTGTCATGAAAACTTCTTGCATCCTTGTCGGTACATCCAAACCGACGGTAGCTAAATCATTATTGTCGGTTCACTACACGCCCATCGGGAAAATAAAACCCCGACAGGAAAGATCGGTTCTCCAGTAGTGAAGGGTCCCCACAATCCGCCGAGTCGATGACCACATCAGTCCAACCAACTTCAACGACGGGCTAGCAGCGAAGCATGGTGGTTACGTGGTACAACGGCATGGAACGCAACCACGGTTTCGTAATCAAGCCCCTCTACACAGCTAGCAAGCGTAACATCAACCGGTGGGCCCGGCTTAGGCGGTCCCACTTGAAGGGGGGACTTATACATCCTTCCACACTTGAGAAATACAATTGAAGGGAAATCCTTGCTTCGCTTATGCTTCGTTCCCCGCTTAGGCATCCCCAGAGGTCGACGTAGCCGATCGGAGGTGCCTATAAATCTACTGTCTAGATGTGTATCACGACAAAAATAAACTACACTAATAGGCTTGGTTGGGCCTATAGGCCTAATGGGCCTGGTTTAGGGAATTTTCCTTTAACACTCCCCTTGGACACTTTGCCAACTCACTACTAGAAACAGGATATTTCCCGAGTGCCAAAAACACTCGGGAAAAGAAGGTAAACACTCGGGAAATGTATTTCCCGAGTGTCACACTCGGGAAAAAACACTCGGGATAGTTTAGTTGGGATAATAACAGTTTCCCGAGTGTTACACTCGGGAAATTTGACTTTCCCGAGTGCTACTGTTTACACTCGGGAACCTCGCACACTCGGGAAAAAATCCAGCTGAACGGCTTCTGCACCCGTAACGGGAATATTTACCGAGTGTTGACACTCAGTAATGCGCCGAAAAAACACTCGGGAATGTGTCAACGTTTGACCGACGAAACCATCGAAAATTGACACTGGCGATTTTCCGTGTATTATAAAAGCGACACTCGGAAATATTCCGACAAATCCATTTGGAATTGCCACGTGTCATGTTTTCCGAGTGTTGACACTCGGGAAAGTTTTGTCGGCTCCCAGTGTCTTTTCGAGTGTCGACACTCGGAAATTTTTAGTTTATTTCAGTGTCGACACTCGGGAAATATTAATCAATTCGAGTGCCAAAAACACTCGGGAAATGCAGAAAACACTAGGGAAAGCGACAAAATAGCTAAACCAAATTTTTCGCAAATTCATTTAAAATCTATTCCCTGACAATCAAATAATCCATCCATCCATTCCTGAGCAATCAAATAATCCATCCATCCATGCATCCATTCCTGACAATCAAATAATCCATCCATCCATCCATTCCACAATATATGTATATATATATGTATGTATAGACATCATAACAGTTCCAAAGCTCACAACATTGAAGTTCAAGTTCGAAAATGTAAGCATCAGGCATTATACATATGACAGTTCGAAATAGTAATTTCATACTCTTATGTACATAAAAGAAAAGCAAATGTCAGTACAACCATTTGCATGCGCAATTTCCTACTTCAATCTTACTGCACAAAAGCATCATTTTGGGAGTTCTGCAGATAGAGCAAAACTTAATATTAGTGCCATCTTACAACAAAAGTTAGGAATTGATATTACATGAAAAGATAATTAACCGAACTATTGACAAAGCAAAAAAATTCCTTTAAATCATGATGAACAACCTAATAACATGGCAAATCGATTAAGAACATGAAAAGCATAGGTGCTAAAATGTTAAACTCAACTCTCAATATTTTGTCATTGTGAACTCTTGATCAACATTTATGTCTCAAGCACTTATCATCAAATTCATAAAAGGAGTGTACATACAAATTATTATATGTTGACACATTTCAAAAGAATTTATGATATAGATATAGAAAATTAGTTATATATGTAGCCATTTTATCCATTTTTAGCAATCACACGATTGTGAATGTTTTCTAATATTGGTATCCTTTTAGTATATCATGAAAATAGCAAGCACACGGTGGTGGCCTCTCGGCGATGGACGTCGTGTGAACATTAGGAAGCGACATCTTGACTTGACATTAGCGGTAGAAACAAGCCGATCCCACCGTTCCCTACATTTTCATAAGAAATCGCATTATAAGAAATTTGTAGTAGCGACCAATAATTACATTGCATGTCATTGCAATGTCTTACGAATCAGCGGTCATAAGAGACAACAATATAATAATCGATTATGCGATTACTAACAAAGCGAGATAAGTGAGGCGTTGGTTCCCCGACGGGAGACATTAAGTCGAGTCCGGTCGAGTGCTGCATATTTGTTTGCACATTGCCATACATTAGCCATGTATGATATATATATATATATATATATATATATATATATATATATATATATATATATATATATATATATATGCATATTACTTTCTTATTGTACTACCACGCTCCAACTAACTGCGCAGGAGCATTTGCTCCAACATTGCCTAGCCTCAATTTCTGTCGCATTGCTGAAGCTCGGCGGAGGCGGGAAACATGTGATGGCTCATTGTCGACTTTGAAGGTGTACTTCATCCGTTGATGCGACACTCGTGGATTGGACCTCAGAGAGGGTTGTCGATTGTGCTAATGTACCGGCACCCATGAAGAAAGCGACCATGTTTCTTCCCTTTCGACCTTGTACCTGACTTTCGCGTCTAGTGGTGAATTCATGGCGTCGTAGTCAGGGCCATGAATCTCCTTAGCGACATCGATATATGCGACTGTTGGACAAAATCATCGGGGGCGAAAATCATCGAGGACAAAATGATCGAAATCGTACCAAGTTCTCATGTATTTGGCCATTGCACAAGGTGCCCTCTGATCACCCTCCTAGCTGCTACATATGCCTCCATATCGGAGGCAGTCTCTGCTTCTTCTTTTCTGCACCCAAAAAACCACGGCGGTCAATACATATGTATCTACAACATACAATCAATATGAACATGTTGACCTACGAGTTCTTCTTGTAACGTGCCATGGAGGAGCTGCCTTGGCGATGTGTTGTCCGTCCATCAACAATCTCCGCTCCCTAGCCGCATGAGAGTTACTGTAACCATCGTTCGTTGCACCACTGTCTTGGACAATTTGCCGCCATGCATTTTCACATAAGGGCCCACCAAGGTATTGCCTAAATTAACCAAGTGTTAAATATGAATAAACTAGAATTGATTGTAATCAAGGACATCGTTTGTTGAGTTGGTTACTGCATGTACTCGTCCAAAGTGATATTAGTTAAACAGCGTCGGCCCTCTGAATTTCTTGTCCAAGCACTTGTATGTGGTAACAGATCACCGCTTGTATCGTGCCGTAAAACATCTATGGGATCGACTTCTTAACACAATTACGTAGCACTCTCCTAGAATTAGCTTCCTGTCCCTCAGCCCATCGAAACCACCACTACAATCCAAGAATAAAGAATTGATAAAGAATAAGATGATTAAGTTAGTTGATGAAAGCGAAAAGGAATTGATAAAGAATAAGATGATTAAGTTAGTTGACATTTATTACTTGGCTACTAAACATCCAAAAAAACACACACACACACACACACACACACACACACACACACAAAGTATCCACCCTTCTAGTAGTTTAGCTCGGTTTTGCTTACTTGTCCCGAGCAATTGCAAAGACTCACATATTACTTTGACAATCATTTGCTTTACATGTTCACTTTTAAGGCAGATAACATTTTTTACATTGCTTAGAATTTTTACAAAAACCATCATTTTCATGGTTATGCATCATCTAGTTAAATAAATTAGAAACAATGGTTCTTTAAATCAAATGGGTACAACTCATTGCGACTCGAGAGTTGTGACCTAATCAACCCTAACATGCATAGGAACACATAGAAGCAGATTTGAATATTGAGTCCTTACCCAAAACTTTCCTCCACCATTTGCAAGCAGTGTCAAATGGAACCTCTCCTTCAAGTGGCGGTATCTTGACTGACCTTGTAGTGGCACCATGTCCATGCAGGCTCCGCCTTCCTCTCATGGGTGACCAACCCAGGAAGTGCCATCGAATCAACACGCCAATTATGCCATTGAAGTCTACATTTGTCACCCGGCTTCTTCTCGCCATTGCACGCATATTAGTTTTTTGAGGTATGCAATTAAGTGGGCTAAATTAGTGAAAGTGCAAGCAGTTTCTTACATGTCGCCATGAGAGCGATGTGATCTTCTCCTCCTCTCGGGTTGGTCGTCGTGGCAGGTTCGCAGTCCTTGCATCCAAAATTCTTGTGTCTCATGGTGCTCATCCTCCTCACCCTCCGCCGCCTCAGGGTACTCTTCCTCCTCACCCTCCGCCTCACGGTGCTCATACTCCACATCATCAGCACGCGAGGGCTGCGGGTCTACAGGAGCCTCATCTACTAGAGGTAGACCCCCCGCTGCCCCCTCGAGGGGCCGCGGCTGCCCCTCTACCTCGTCGAGTGGCCGCGGCTGCCCCTATGCCTCCTGGAGGGGCCATGTCTGCCCCTCTGCCTCGTCGAGTGGCATGGCTGCCTGTGCCTCCCGGGCCGAGGCTGCCCTGTGCCTCTGGAGGGGCAGCGGCTGCCTGTGCCTCTGGAGGGGCAGGCTGCCTGATCCTCTGGAGGGCGCGGCTGCCCTCTGCCTCTGGAGGGGCCGTGGCTGCCCTCTGCCTCCTCAGTGGCCATGGTGCCCTCTGCCTCCACAGTGGAAAACAAGCGTCTGCCTCGACTAGAGTATCTTTGCCTCGCCACTCATATTTTGGTGTCTCAAAGCGAAATGAAATAAAATAAATCAATTAATATAAGCGTAATCAAGTAAGCTCATAGAAAAATGTAATATAACGTAATCAAGTAGCTCATACAAAAATTAAAAACATGCGACAAATAAATGGAAGACATACAAGATCATGCTCAAGTAGTCATCTACAATGGGATCCTCATGAGATGGGCCCTCCAAAAGTCATCGTCACTATCATGAGGTGTTGACTCAACCTCATCCCTGCGGTGCCATCAATGTCTAGCGATTAAGTAGTTCCAAGTCCTCTTAGTTTACAACCTCATCGGCATCGATTTGAATATCATCCATGTGATCGTCCTCTTCCCCAATTATTATTTCAAAAGTCCACGTAGCCCATCTTCTTGAAAGAATAGGTCAACACCATTGTTGGTCTCCATGTTGTAGTCACGCTCACTAGGGGTAGGTAGTTTACCATATGGTTGCACCTTATGTACTACCCACCGATCCACTAGACTACTCATAGTTTTGCATGGAGTGCGGGATGTAGTATACTTGGGTGGCTTGTTGAGCCACAATAAATGGGTCATTACTGGTAGGATTGATTGATCTTAACTTCAACCCAAGTGATGTATCGTCGACTCCCTAAGCGGATGGAACCAATGACATTTGAATAACATAAGTTTGAGAGGTTTGCTACCATGGAAATATAGTTCAATTATTTCTTCAATTACTCCATAGTATTCAAGGTGTATCACATATCAAAAAAGCCCTTGTTGCGAGCTCCGGTTCTTCCTCGGCGGTGGCCCATATGCATGACGCACATCATCTAGCATGTCTTCTATCCTACTCTCATTGTGGCGCCATCGTCGTTTCTTCCCTTAGCACATCGATCGCTATCTTGTGACTCGTAGTGATACACCCACACGGTATAGTGCGCCCTAAATCCGTACTTGCACGGTGGCGATCATTGTTGCCCTCATTTGTGGCGTGTGTTGAACAACGCGAACAAGGGCACAACACACCTAAATCCATTACTCTAGCAAATGCTCGATCCACAAAATCTGTCGATTTTTCCATCCATTCTTGGATGCAGTCACCCATCACTCTCGCCCGGTGTACATCCAACTACGATCCTCGGCCATCGTAGTGTGCAAAACATAACGCATATTTTAATCCAACTTTTATTTATGTCAAAAATTACAACTACTGAGCTAGCTAGAAGCTACCCTATGATGCATGCCCTATATATGTACACTAAAATAGATTGACATGAAGACAATATACATGATCAGCAGACATAAAAACACTTTCTTTCAATATATATGAATACCTTTATTTATTAACACGTTAATGTAGCATTGTAATGTGACATATCAATCCACCATAAATGGACAACACAAAAGAAAATAAGCAAACTTTATTTCTTTTTGCACTTATCCATTACCTTCTGATACTTCTTGGGTGAGGGCCGAGGGAGCTGCGGTGGGGAAGATGGCTGCGGTGTGTGTCGGTGGAGGCGGTCGGCGAGGGAGGCGGCGACCTTGTATTGAAAACCATGAGCTATATTAGGACAGAATCGGCACTTATGCATTGAAATTTAGACAAAAAAAAAAAATCGCTACACACAAACTAATTAAGTTTGCACGGGGAATGTATGCGTTGAAAGTGCTACACAACCAATCGTTGTTTCATGTTTGTCCATATTGATATAGCTCAACAAATTGTACGGCAATATCATTTTCTAGTACTATACCCATTAATAACCCGAAAGGGAAGAAAATATCAGCTCATGAGTACTTAACTTTCTATCGTATTCCAATTCCTACTCAAGTGATCTTTTTCCCTAGAAGAAGATCATGTACAATGCATACTTATTTACTTGGTACACTATCTTGCTACAAGTGCTAGAAAAGGTCTACCTAACATTCGAAACTATCTAAATCATCATTTGATCAAAATGATAAAAATAATAATATCGAAGCTCACACGATGCTAGTTTCAATTAACATAGCAGTCTCAAAGGAAACTAGAATGGATAATGACTAATGAGTTAATCAATTGCCGTGCCATTTAAAACATTGAGAAAATATCAATCCAAAGCTGCCTTGCCCTCTCCACGATCATCAAAATCAAGAACTATATTTTCTTTGCATGAGAAGCGGTGGTCGGATGACAAACAATCAATTACCCTTGTGGATCTTATGTGCCTCAAGGATGAATCAAGTTGCTTTTCAAAGTTGCTCAAGCTCTTTGATTCGAGTGACCCAAGATCTTCACCAAGCAAATTCTGCAATTATCAACAAATTAAAAGGTTGCTATAAGTAGTTACGTACATTTAAAACTTATAATCACAAATTAAAATTTTTGCACCTAATTAAATTGATGAAATGCATGATATATAGATGTGACTTACGGCTTCATTTAGCCTCCATAAATTGATATCTATCCTCAAGGGGTTGTGATTTGTTAAACTTCGTTTTCGGAGATTACAGTGCGGATGCTCATATCATTTGACTAAGACCCAATGCATGCATGCACTAGTTATGCTATCTAAATTTCTTTCACACTCGCTCATTGGTAATCACCCGAATTAAATAGGCCAAAATGTAGTAAGGTACATGCATGCATAAAATTTCTTCACACCGCCCCCAAAAAAAACCACGGAAATGAAAATACCTAACTAGTTTGTCCTCTAGTTATATCATTTTTCAATAGAAAATCTGCATAAATTAGGTTTGAGCTGTGGGTCACTTCATCTTGATAAAACTAACTCAAGAATAAAAGTCGACACTTACCTTTGAGTTCTCTGTAAATTATCCACCGTGCTTTCGGTTTGAGATACTCATTCGTATTTACGCACTAACTAAAAGATAAGTGCTATTTCGATTACAAAGAACTTTAAGGAAACAAGTCTTAAATATTTTTTTAACAAAGCGCAAAAGGGAAAATAGGGTCCAATTTACATATCTTGCATGCATGGAGATACATGAAGCTTATCTTACATGCAATGCTATTGGAGCAAAAACTAAATGAACATGATTTTCATCTTTCACACCAACTCAATGGCAATCTCTTTTATATTTTGTTCTCTCAATGATTGTATTTCTTCTTGATTAGTGCGATCACCACGAAAGAAAGGACCATATAATTTATAGTTATCGGGACTAAGAATTAAATTACTAGAAAAATTTGAAGTCCTTTGGAACTATACATTGAGCTTCTTTAATTACTATATATATATATATATATATATATATATATATATATATATATATATATATATATATATATATATATATGTTTCAAATGATCAAAACCACTATATATGTTTACTCATGCTCATGAAGTGACTAAAGATAAATATAATTTGTTGAAAGTGGAAGAAGTTTTGGCGTTGGACAATATAGTTTTTGCAATGTTCTATTTTGCGAAAACTTCAAGACTTTTGGCGTGATTCATAATTTAAGTAGTGCGGTAAACATTTTTCACACGTACATTATATATGTTGGTACTTAGTAGTTAGTAAAATAGTACACATCGATCCTTTGGTATTACGATCCAACCATACCGGTCGTTATCTTGAAGACAAGCATATATCATAATTGAACTATGACCCAACCAATAACAACAAATTTTGGACCAACCACATTGAGACATTCCTCTGACATAATTTCAGATGACAAGCCCGACCTCATTTGTTTACAAGCGGCAAGTCAAACAATGCCCTATCTGAGATAACAAGAATTCCATCTAAACCACTCAAGAAACCAAAACATAATAGCAATCGGTAGCACATAAAACAACGATCAATCAAAACATTACATTAAGTAATAGAGTCTTGAGTCATCTATCATAACAACTCCAAATTCAAAACAAGAACATCGTGCATAGCCATGCATAGATACAACTGGATGCTAAGTCCTACCAAGTAAGCTAAAACAAGCAAATCCACTAAAATCTATGGCCATCCAACAAAGCCATCTCATCCATAAAAAACATAAGTAGTGAAGCACACACGGTACATGCGTGGCATTAGTTGAAGCAAATAGTAGTTCTAATACGAGAACATCAACGATAAGAGGAATTTTGCTAATACTATGCACTAAACATAATCCACTTCTCAAGCTGTTGCACATTAGAAACATAATCCGGTGGGGTGCGGTATGCCCGGCACCCCAAAATCTCAAAAGCGATCGAGGTCTGATGCATGATATGTCATTGTAGAGGATGAGTGAGGGAGCTGAGTAGCTAGCTAGGGCTTGGCACAACAATTGAGCATACATGCCTAATACATACATGAGCTTCTTTGCTAGTAGCTAGCAAAGACCTTGAAGTGAGCATGAGCTAGTAGCTAGTAGCAATTGAGCATCTGAGCTGCTATACATACATGAGCTATGAGCTAGTAGCTAGCGACAATTGAGCATGCAGGCATGCTATAAAGAAAAAGAAAAGAAAAGGTAAAATGTTACGCTCTAAATGGTTGGAAATTACCATGCTAATCAGTGATATACACACACACAATCTTGAGAAGCACGGTGATACATGGCGATGGCGTCCGACAGTGGCCTGATCGGAGGAGGGAGCGGGAGGCGGTGCCAGTGAGAGGAGCGAGCGGAGGCAGCTGGGAGGCGAGGCGAGGCGGCGGTGTGGTGGGGAGGAGGGAGGAGCCGGGAGGCGGGGCGGAGGAGGGAGCCGGGAGGCGGAGTCGGTGGAGGAGGTCGGGCGGCGTGGAGGAGGTTGGGGCGGCGTCGAGGAGGTGGGGAGGGACGAGGGGAGGGCGGTGGGGTGGCGGTGGACGAGGGGGTGTGTGGCGGTGGAGGCGGAGGACGGGAGGGGAGGGCGCCTTGGGGATTGGGAGGGAGGCGGGGGGATTGGGAGAGGGAGGCGGCCTTGGGGTTTTGGGGGCAGGCGTTAGAAAGCGAGCAGGCGCGCATGTGGGGAAAAATGGCGTGACCGGATGTTTTAGCTCCGAGTGTCGACACTCGGGACATTGTTATTCTCCATCAAATTTTCCGAGTGTCGATTGGACACTGGAAAAGCGATAATTCGAGTGTTTTATTCTATTACCGAGTGTTTAAGTAAGGCACTCGGGAAGTTCTAAGTGTATTACCCAAAACACTCGGAAACTTCTGAGCACTCGGGAAATTAGACGATTCTGGTAGTGACTCCTTCCGAAAAACCAAGGGAAAATCGCTATCAACAAAAGAGTACATAGCTCACGTTCTTGCTATTGCATATGTTGCCTCATTAAAAACCTTCAATTAAGAAAACCCAATGAGACAAAACTCAACTAATGGAAAAAGAGTACAACATTAATCCTCCTGGATTTGAATGTGACTTTTAGAGTCCCATTGTTTTGATCACTAGGATCATAACGATCAAGTGGGATACCTTCGTATGAAAACTTCATATAAGTTTAAGCGACTAAGTTGCTCACCTGAACGAAGGAGCCATAGGGTATTAATTCTGAACCTTTCATACCTCACTTGTGTTAAGACTTATAGCCTACAACATGAGAATCAATATTAGATATTCTCTTCCCTTGAAGACGACAACCATTGAAGTCTTCTTCTCATCCCGTATAGCCATCCTTTTGAATAGATGTAGGCAAGGATCTTGTGAATATATCTATTGGGTATGCAGAATTCATGAGAGATATTATTTCTCATATTTACACTTTCACATTACTACATATTGATCTTGTGCAATACAAGCCCCCATTATCCTCCTAGAGGATTATGGGGGAATATAGTTGCAGTATCTCATTATTGCTAGATAATCTATCCAGTCCCTTAACCAATACGAGGCTTTACCTTTTGCATCTATCTCTAAATGGTTCTCCCAAGATTACATATGATATCTATCCAATAGACCATAATGGATATACTCTCGGAGTATAACTGGTCCATGTCTTGGCATAGAGGGAATTATATAATTTTCCAAAGATTTACAAGGTCACCAATGTTATAAATTCCTTCAAAGAACTTTTAGAGGATGTAATGATCATTCTTCCCATTCACGAAAAAAAATAATCAAAACTGAATACTATTCGTGAAACATACTAGTGCCTTTTGTGCCATCCATGCACATATGGTCTTTTTCCTTTCTGTGAGGATATGCTTAATACCATGCAATGATATAGCATCATATCTTGGTAATATATATCATGTCGGCATGATTTGCATGATACAAGTATGGAATCGCACATTACAATACTTATCCTTTCTTTCGGGTCTAGATGGGTCTTAATCAACTATAAGTTTTAAATAATCATTGATGTCTTCAGCACCACGAGGTTAATTACTAGTAAGCCTCCTTTGCAATCATTTGCAGGTGCAATGACTAGTAATTGAGTGATCCTTCAAGATCTACTCGATCTCTTGGAGATATCAACATTTACCCTTTTTTAGGTAATTATCTACCTCTCTTATATCCTTCATAGTTCTACTAACATTAATGTCAGGTATATACAGGCATCATCCAATGACTCCTTTAATGAACTTACAAGGACACAGATTGTCTAACGACCTGTACATTTTGTCTTTTATTATCCTTATCTCAATAAGGACTTAGAGCTTGCCGATGAATCCATTGCATTTTAGTTTTAATGTCAGGTATATACGGGCATCATCCAATGACTCCTTTAATGAACTTACAAGGACACAGATTGTCTAACGACCTGTACATTTTGTGTTTTATTATCCTTATCTCAATAAGGACTTAGAGCTTGCCGATGAATTCATTGCATTTTAGTTCAATATTTACTGCCAAAGATATAATGCAGCGGAACATTATCTCACTCAATTGGTAGAAATATATGGTATCTCAAAACCTTCAAACCATCAATTTACACCACCTTATGATGACCCATGATATTCTAATTCACAGATTCGGTTTTAGCGATATCAGTTTGACCTAAATTGCTTTTATCCATTCGACTCTTTATCTGTAAGTACTCTACTATAGAACTCTGCTACAGTCATAATCAATTATAGAGGTATAATTTTTGATAATATTCCTATTGTTCTCCCATATTCATCTCTCATATGTACGTATATCAACAGTAGCCATATCTTTCGTAATTTCCCAAACAATAGATTATTGATTGTTTTGCAATGCAAGCCTTATATAGTGTGCGCACAAAAAGTGCTCGGGTATTCATCCATGATGAATCTATGGTGAATTCTCTCACCTGATAGGCGAATCCTATCATAGGAGCTTTATGTAAGTGATTCATTGATCACTTGGCTTGATGTAAACAGATCGTAGATCCATAAGCATCCCCGCAGATCCTTTAGATCTTAAATTCGCAAGCGTCTCCACAGATTCTTTAAACATCATAAGTGGGTATACAACTATCCCAGGATATATCCACTCTATGCATAATAACTCCTTTACAATATCTGACAGACTCCCCGCTCATCTTGCGCAGTAGTATCTTCTATACTCTTGGTTTGGTTTGTCTAGTGCGTTAGTATCTGCTCATATCCTTGGCACATGGCAACCAAGTTAGTTTTCAACCCATGAAAACTTCACGACATTCCAAACATTAGCTCAATTCTCCCCTAATGCTAGGATGACATCTTCATTAAGTAGCGTATCAAAATCCTCTATCATGGCTTTTGGATAATTCATATCCAACACATATGTCCAACATGTAGTTGACATCCATGATATTAAATTATGGTGGTGATTAATGTAGGAAATGTTTCACAACACTAGTTGTTGGGGGTATATGTAGTGTACTGACTCGTATGCAATCCCATGCATTAAGATTCCGACTATAAGTTGGTTATCCCCGATCTTCATTGTGCAAAATTTTATGCAATTTTATGGCCTCTTATAGAACCACATAGATGCTCTACTCTTGTACCCAGAATGGTACAATGAACATAAAACAATTTCATTATGAATTCCCAATATTGTTCATTAAGATGGATCTGATATGCTGATCCCGAAACTGGGTTCTTAATTCAACGAGTTATAGCAATTTATCTCTCTAGTTTTGAGTTCTTAATTCAACGAGTTATAGCAATTTATCTCCCTAGCAGTATAATCACTAGTGAGAGCATCTTATAACATGCATCCACCTAGTGAGGCAGTAATCTATACCATAAAGTATTTGGATTTTTTTTTTAAATAATCTATTTTTTATTAGAAATTACAAAAATATTCCTACGTTCTTTTTTTTTACAGAAATAATCATCGTAAGCCTAACGATTGGTATTTGGATCGATTAACTCTCGATTAGGCGATCGAGTCCTATCATAACCGTTAAGCATTTACACTATAGGCGCCGAACCGTTGGGCGTCATTATTGCAGTCGCCTAACCGTTGGGCGATAGGACTCCAGTCGCCCAACGGTTCGGCGCAATGTCTATAAACACCCGCGGTCCTGGCCGACCGAGAAAGAGAGAGAAAACATTTGAGAGAGCTGCGTGTGAGGAGAGGAAGAAATAGAGGGAGAGGAGAGGAAAAAAGAGAGGGAGAGGGAGAAGAGGAAAACAGAATCTGCGCGTAAGGAGAGGAGGAAAAATTCGATTGCGAGGTAAGTTTGTTTTATTTTGTAGTGTATATTTTGTAGTAGGTAAATAGTTTATTTAGTTCAAATTGTAGTATAAGTAGCACTCGTACGAAATTTAGTTAGAGAAAAAAGTAGAAAATCGTAATGTTGTTGATTTGTATGTAAGTAGCCGCAATAAGGAACTTTAGTTAGAGAAAAAATAGTCTGTGAGGGAGTATTAGTGCTGTTTGTGAGAAGTATTGTAGTTGTGTGGGTGCATGCGTGGCCGGCTATTATTGGGTGAATAAAGCGTGACTGAGCGCATAAGGAGGATGAATTATTTGTATAAACTTATTAGTAGAAGTTAATTAGTATGAACTAATTGACTTAGGTAATAGGTATAGCATTTCGGATTGCAAGTTAGCGTCCGAATCGGATAATGCCTGCTATGGAATAGCTCGGTTTTGAGGTTGAATCTAAATATCGTACTGCACGTTCATTGTGGCCTCTACCCTAGGTAATGAATGACGTCTTGATCATGCTGCCATGTAGTTGTCGACGATAGATGAAAGGCCTTAGAAATGTAAATTACAATGTAGTAGTAATTGCATGTCGTGCATTGCGATCTGACTAGTTGCAATGTTGGAAATATTTGCAGCCATACAATAAGCCATGCATGTACCCACTACATTGAAAGTGCATTACGGTGTTGGCACCGTTTGTGAAGGTCCGTGCGGTGTTGATTTGAGCAGTTTTCGGCAAGCCACTCTTGTACACGCGGACGGCGAGAATGCACGAATCGAAGATGTGATGCATTGGCTCACCCGCAGCTTCTCTTTGAACCCTGAGGTGTGCAGCGTGGACATACAAGGGCTTTGGAGCCGGTCTCCCACGAACATCAAATGGGAGTTGAGAAGACTGACGCGCACAGCTGTGTGGAAGGGCTTTATACAAGGATGACTACGCCGCGGATATGAGTGTGTGATACTTGTGCAGCCATACCCAAAAGAAGTTGTGCAGGGCCCTCCCGCCAGATATCATCCGGGTGGTGGGAGCAGCTCGGGTGCCCAGCATGTTGGTGAAGAAGAGGACCCGGAGGGCTGTGTTCTGAAGAGTTCGAGAGGATGTTGCTTGTGATGAGCCCGACGCGTAGAATCTGAGGAGAGGAAGATCGGTCACCACATGGTGAGCCTAGAGGACGGTGATGAAGGAGAGCATAATGATTACATATTGCGTCAAATGGATAGCGATGACCGGATGGCCTTGGTGAAGAGGAAGCTTTACAAGAAGGCAGCGAGGATAGTTTCGATGAGGGCGGAGCTCCCATCCCCTAGGAATGGAACAGATTTGATGCTGAGGGTCTATGTACGCATGACGAGCACGAATCGCCGTGGGAGTACCATGCCACAGAGGTTCGGTTGCACTCAATGTTTGTTGATAAGACATCCTTGCAGGATGCCATTAAGCTGTGAGCTATGTCTATGCAGCGAACGTTTCGGGTCGTCAAATCTAGCCAGGAGCAGTACACCGCCAAGTGCGAGCAGGCCGGTTGTCCATGGCGAGTGCATGCACATAGACCGAAGTATGAGACTCACTGGATTGTCTTGAAGGTGGAGCCGCACTCCTGCATGCTCAGCAGTGTTTTGTGCAGACATCGTAACCTAACATTGACCTTCATAGCCAATTTGATGTATGGAGAGATAGTGGAGAAGAAGGATGTGGAGGCCAAGCACATTATGGTGGCTATTGAGAAGAAATTCAAGTACAAGATCAGCTATGCGAAGGCGTGGCGTGCGAAGCAGAAGGCTTTGGAAAGACGGTTTGGATCTTTTGAGGCGGCGTACGACAACCTTCCTCGTATGCTTGGGGTGCTACAGGAGAGAAACCCGGGCACGTACACTGCTGTAAAGGACATGCCATCTAAAGTTCCGCGAGGTTTTTCGATATTGCATAGGGCCTTCGTAGCCTTCGGTCCCTACATCGAGGCTTTTAGGCATATGCTGCCCGTGATATCAGTTGACGGGACCTTTTTGACCGGGAAATACAAGGGGCAGATCCTTACCGCCATAGGTGTTGACGGGAACAATCAAATTCTGCTATTGGCCATCGCATTCGTCGAAGGTGAGAATTTTGACAACTGGTTGTGGTTCCTTCGACATCTGAGGGTGGGAGTTGTTGGAGCTCATCCGGTGTGTGCGTGATCCATGATCGCCTTATTTGGGATGTTGAAGGCCATAAAAACACTTCAAGAAGACCCGGAGGAGCCGTTTCCTTGGCCGGATATGAGGAGTAGATGGTGTATTCGCCACTTGGGGGCCAACTTCTTCAAGAAGTTCCTAAAGCAACCCTTGGTGAAGCTATTCAAGAGGCTGGCTATGTAGAACCAGCAACGCAAATTTGACGCCTTATGGGCGCTGCTAGATGAACACAGCAGGAAACACGTGGAGGTGAGGAACCAGGGACTAGAGTCTGAACCTGCTAGTCCGAGGCAGAGGACCTCGGGGAACATCGAGTGCTTCTCCCACTGGATCGAGGCTGAGCCATTGGACAAGTGGTCTCTGCTGCACGACACGGACGGGGCAAGGTACGGCATAATGACCACTAACCTTGCGGAGGTGTACAACTGGGTTCTTAGGGGCCTTCGTTCTCAGCCCCTCGTCGCCATCGTGGAAGGTGTTCTACACAGCACAATCGGTTATTTCAGGGAGAGGCATGCAAATGCCGCACTTCATGCCACCAACCCTCAAACACCATACTGCTCAAAGATTACGACATACATGCAGGCGAAGACAGAGAAGGGCCAGTCACACACGGTGTACGCGATGGGCAATATGGAGCATCGTTTCGACGTGCTCCTTCGGGATAGAGCCAAATTTGGGACTGCTCGTTCTCTTATCACCCACGAGGTATGCCTTGGAGATCATGTGAACGAACCTAGCTGTACGTGCAACAAACTGAAGCTCTTACACAAACCATGCTCTCATGTGCTCGCGGCATGCAGGACCGTGCGCATGGACCATTTGAACTTTGTGTCCGAGTACTTCTTGAAGGAGAGGTTGGTGCAGGCATGGACTGGCGAGCTTAGGGGCTTTAGGTTTGTGGGTAACCGCCACCTTGGATATTGCAAATAGGATCTGGATTCGGATATTGACATCTTTGAAGGGTGGTAAGGGTCATCGACAGAGTCGTCGTATTACCAATGATATGGACGAAGCACAAGCCGGGGCGTTGGGTAGACGCTGCGGGCACTACGGCCAGGAGGGCCACACAGCCAGATGATGTAAGGCACCAGCTGAGGAGTAGGCAAATCAATGTAGATTGTCATCTGTACTTTGTATTTTTCATGTAACTGTTCTGGTACTACCCAATTTTTATGTCATGTACGTAATGCCGTAACACATGTATCGTATGTTGCACGTAATGTTTATCTAAGTGCTGTAGTACTATCCCTTTTTCATTACTTTTGAAAAACTGTCCTACTAGCTAGTACTTTTTTATTTGTTTGTTTGTAAGTTAAATGTACTCATTTTTTGACATTCGATTTTTTATTTCCGCGTATTTGCTAACTTCAAGTTGTGTTGCAGGTATGGCTCACGGATCCGACTGGAGTTTCGGGCTCCTAGAGGAGCGCATCGACTGGCTACATCGCGCGTCGCGTCGTGTCCCGCATCCTAGACGCGACTGTGTTGGGGGTTAGTATATGTCAACACTATCTTCTCACCATACGTACCTTTCGTACTAACCTTTTGTTGCTTCGCAGGCTTAGCGCTGCCGGTCTACTACCTATCGCCCGAATGGTGCAAGCCACGGATGAGGACAAGCCGGCAGCACCCGCGGTCGGCGACGACGGAGACGTCCATGCCAGGCCGGAGCGGTCACGACGCTTCCCGTTCGACCGCTCCCTGCTGACAGCGCTTGTGGACCGGTGGCGACCAGAGACTCACACTTTCCATCTCCCATTCGGGGAGATGGCCCCTACCCTGCAGGACGTCTCCCTACTTCTTGGCCTCCCTATCGCGGGAGGTTCCGCCTTCCCACAGGAGTCTCCGGACGACTAGCGCGAGGACCTTCTGTCTAGGTTTCAGGGATTCCTTCCGCCTGCGGTCGCAGTTGGGTACTACGTCTTCCCGGAGGCACAGAGGCACGGCCCGCCCTTGCGGTGGTTGTCGCAGTTCCAGGTACGTGTTCGACGCCGTTCGCATTGCAAGTGCAGCGCTCTCCTTTCCGTACTACAGTCTTACTAGCTTTTTCCTTGTGCACAGGTCGAGCGGATGGACCCTGCCGCGGACGACCAGCAGGTGTCACACCATCTCGAGGTGTACTTGTTGCGGTTGTTTGGTTAGGTGCTGTTCACCAGCAGCCACAGCGACACCGTCGACGCGAGGCTCATCGCGTACGCCAGGGCCATCGCAGACAAGGAGGCCCCCCAAATCAGCTAGGGTTCGGCCGTACTTGCCGCCACCTATCGCGGCTTGTGCGACGTGTGCTTCAGGTCGAGGCCGAACTCCGTCCTCACGAAGTGTCCTCTCCATCGCGATTGTGGTCGTTCGGCGCTTTAGCCTCGGGCGGCCTGATGAACAACGCTCCGTCTGGCCGGAGATGTACAACGCAGACGAGGTGGACCGGCTAACGATGGGCTCTCTTTGGTGCCGGCGACGGGTACGTACTCTTTCCCGCAACTAATTTCTTCATATTAGCGATCGTTCTATCTAATATGTTGTGTTCCTTCAGTGCAGTTCAGGCGTCGCGGTGACACCCGTCCATTCCATGGTGACTACTGACCAGTGCCTCGTCCAGCACCTGGCCCTCATCATATGTGCACCAGGGCCAAGTCCGTTCTTGTCATGCCTCTCGAGCGCATGAATCTCTCCGCCGTCACAACCACCATCTCACCCATTCCCAAGTCCTATGGGGGTTCTGGCCAAATGGGCGCTTTTACCAAAGACGCAAGACACGACCGTTCGGCCGTGTACTATTCGTGTCATCTTGGCCCACCATCTGGCCAAGGTGGCGGCCCAAGCACGGCCTATTGGGCATTCATGCCGTGCCGGGCCGGCCCGAGCCCGTTTGGCCCATTAGGCCAGATGGGGCCCGTTTGGCCTATCAGAACAAAAAAATCCCAAAAAATCCAGAAAAAATCAGAAAAATTAGAAAAATGTGTAGATTTCAGAAGTAGACATGAATTTTTTTAAAAAAAATGAGATAATCATATTGAAAATTTAATAAAGAGATTTATTAATGTCCAACTGGCTGCCTCGTTAAAACCTTCGCCAAGTAAAAACTCAAAATGAGAAAACCTTGGCAAAGGAAAAAGAGTACAGCCTATACCTCTACAATTCTACATACATGATACATTTTTGTTCTATGTGTCAGTGCCATTGTCTAAGTATAGATTTTCAAACACCTCCGACAACTCTGGATTTTCCACAAAGTGTTGTGTTCGTGAATCAGCTTGTTCCCAATCCTTCACAGTTAGAAGGATCTCCACCATCTCACTTGTGAGACTTGTTCTTCTCTCCTCCAATATCCTTCCAGAAAGACTAAAAGCAGACTCGGAGGAAACCGTAGAGACAGGAACAGTTAACACATCACGTGCAAGTATGGATAGCACGGGATATGTTAACTTATGGGCTTGCCACCATTGCAAGATGTCGAAGCCTTCTGAGTTGAAATCCACCGTATCGCTATCCAGATAGGTAGATAGTTCTCCGCTCCTTGTGGGTCTTGGCTGAGCAGGCGTTGGTGTAGAAGAAGAAGAAGAAGAAGCCCTGGACCTAGACCTACAGGAAGAGGCACCGAAGATCGCGCCCCACATATTTGTCTTCCCACTTGAGGTGGAGGCTACTGGACATCGTTGCGAATGGACTCCCCGGAACCTATTTTCATACCTTTGGTAAACCTCGTATAACCGAGAATGAACTTCTGCAAAATAGTCAGCATAGTCTAGCCCCGTAGCATCACTAAGAAGATCAAGTACAGTACCAAATGCATCAATTTTAGCCCTAGGATCTAAAGGAAATGCAAATGCATATAGGTAAGGGATTTCTCTCCAATATTTAAGGTATTTAGATTTCATGGAAGCAACAGCATCGCATAAAACTATGTCATTTTCAAATATTTTCAATTGAGTAGCAATCCGTAAAATAGTATGCACAATGATAGGAGATGTTGGAAAGTAGACAGCGGACAAAGCAACAGTTGCCTCATAAAAATTTTGGCACAAATTTTTTGAATTTTGCCAAATTAGCTCAACACGGATTTGAATTTGCACAACACAATTTCAAAGAAAGAATGGAGAATGAAGGGGTGCTGAATGAGGGGGGTTATGGTGCCTATTTATAGAAACAATTTCGGAATTTCTTCAATTTTTTTGCTATTTTTTAAGCCCCCAACGATAAAAAAATGGTCAAAAAAACCCTCAACGGCCGAATTTTTAGGGCACACGGCCCGGCTCGCCTGTCTGACCGTCTTCTTCTTTCCCCCAAGGCTAGCCTCGCCCATGCCGCCGCCTCCTCGGTCCTCGCCTCCCCGCGACCCCACCGCCTCCTTGCTTCCCAGCGACGGCTCGACCCCGCTGCCTCCTCGCCTCCCATGATGCGACCCCTGCCTCCTCGGCTCCATGACAATGCTGACCCGCCGCTCCTCGCCTTCCCACGCCGCCTTGATGACCCCGCCGCCTCCTCGCCTCCCCACGGCGCCGCCTCGACGACCCCGCCGCATCCTCACCTCCCCACGACGACGTGTCGTCGACCCCGCTGCCTCCTCGCCTCCCCGCGGTGCCACCTCGATGACCCCGCCGCCTCCTCGCCTCGATGACCCCGCTGTCTCGATGACACTATACACCACGCCACCTTGATGTCCCCGTCGCCTCCTCCTCCGTCTGCTCTAGCGCAGCACCGTGCGTCGTGCTGCCGCCTGGCGCGCCTCCTCCTCCCTCCGCTCTGGCGCAACACCGTGCGCCACGACGCCCTCCTCCTCCCTCCGCTCCGGTGCAGCACCGTGCACTGCCGGCTCTGCTCCGGCCCTCCGCCTCCGCTTCCCCGGTGCAACCGTGCCGCCCATGCCACCTGTGTCGTGCCGTCTTTGTGTCGTGCTCGGCATGGCACGCTTTGTTAAATGTCGTCACCGGCCGCCCACCGTGCTGAGGTGGCAGCCTAGGCATGGCCCGAGGTCTCGTGCCGGTCCGGCACGGACTATGAACAGTGCGGGTCGTGCCGTGCTTGGGCCGGGCCTACAGTATAGTGCTTCGTGCCGGCCCAATAGGCCCGGCCCATTTGGCCAGCTCTACCTATGGGGCCGCTTTGGCTGATCCACATTGGCTTGAGGTGATAACCGATGAATACCACACCTTGCTTTGCAATCACACCTGGTCATTCATTCCTCATCCCTGGGTGCTAATGTGGTTATAGGAAATTGAGTGTTCAAGCACAAATTTCATTGTGATGGTACTCTTGCTCGCTACAAGGCATGTTGGGTAGTAAATGGTTATCCCCAACAACCTGTCGGACCCTCGGGCGTGAAATACCCAAAAACCCTATGTGTATACCATGCTAGTCCCAGGATTAATGGCTAGCATACACATTCACAACATTTGGCAATCACATCCATACATTCACATGCTAAAGTAAGTAAAAGGGTACTCTACTTAAACTATTACAAAATTGTTACAACAGTGGCTGACCGATCAAATAAAAGCAGCCATCAGAATAAAATAACTAGCAGCGAAAGATATATATAGTAGTAGCAAAAACTCTAGCGGCATGCCCATCCTATCCCGCAGGCAACCGACGAGGAACAAGGTCTAAGTAGACCCGTCACCGAACCCTTCGATGCCAGGAGCAAAGAACTCATCGTATGGCATCTACGTATCTTCGATCTCTAAACAACAATATTAGCAAGATTGAGTACTTGTGTACTCAGCAAAACTTGTAGTGTATCGCAAAAATTATATTAGATGCAAGGCTGTCAAACAAAGAGGCTCTAATCTACAAGTTATTTTGCTCAAAGCCATTTTTATTTGCAATATTCATAAGTAATAATTTGCAACGGAATTTGAAAGAGCGGTATAAATAAGTACAGGACAGTAAGTAAGAACTAAAAATAATAATAACAACACCTACAACCCTACTCGATTGTAAGCAAAAATATAATCATATTCCACCATGGAAATGGCACTGACAAGTTCATATTCAACCATAGAAATGGCAGTCCTACTATAGACATAACAATCCAGCCATAGACATGGTAGTTAACTCAACAAATGAAAACCCCATGTCATTACCCAAGCTTTGTGACAACCCAATTTTTGGAAGAAAAAAAACAAAGCTACCGCCATACTAGCCGCACTAAGCATGCTCATGACCACGAACGCGGCTATTTAAATAGATTTTTCACTCTGCAGAGGTATACAACTTTATGTATAGTACGCGGTATTCTAGTCTAGAGTTCACGATGGAGCCTTTACATCATCTAGCCCTAACCTTGCACTAGCTCTGCGAATCTTTATCCTTATTCGTCCGGATAATAATAAATAAACACATCGAATGAGGAGCCTCACTCACTCAGATAGAAACCTATTGAGTGAGTCCCTCACTTCACCTGGATAGAAACCCGTCGAAGTGAGGCATCCATAATTGTGATTACATACCTAACCAATCATGATCACACTACTTCTGCCTACTAATCATTCAAGGCTATGGTTCGATAACTTAGTTAGCTATGCCCACACTAGCACATATGGTTGTTTGATGGGGTCATAGTCCCAGAGTTGCTAGCTTTGGTCCTTAATCGACTACAGGCGAGAACTCTACCCTAGCTACTAGTGAGTCACAATCCTTACTCTTTCAGAATACAATATAACTCGCCCGCGTCTAAAGAATAAAGTTTTTATTTCATTTTCATAAAAAATAACAGAGGTATCTCCTCTGGACCATTTTCAAAATATCTCAAATTCTCAAATGAACATATTTTCGTTTTAGCAAATTTTTAGAAAATCTATCACTCTAGTTGCATTTGTGCGATAATCGCACTCAGAAATTCCCAAATGATATTATATATTTCCTAACCCATAATATAAAGGCTACAACAGTAAGGAATAAATATTTCGAAGAGACATATGCATCAAGTAGGATTTACGACTACTGATTTCCCAACAATAGCATTTTCATACAAAACATACACGCATGCATACTAGAACTTACAAATCAAAGTACAATAAGTACAATACTGGGATCAACATGATAAATAGAGGTACTTTCCTTGCTCTTGTTGTTCTAGAAATATGATTTTGCTGGTCGTCGCAATAATAACCGGAGCAATCGACGTCTAATTCAAAAAGAGCCAGAAACGAATTAAATAACACCAAATAAATTCAATAGTGACCAAAATTAAATATTTTTACATATTCAGGTGTATTATGATTTTATATTAATTTAGAGACAAATTTCATTTAATTTGGAGTTTTATAGCAAAGTTATTAGTGTTTTATTTTTGTTCGGTTTAGAAAATTAAGAAATAGGCTTTCTAAAAGAGAAAGTGTAATCATGCGCGTGTTCTAAAGAGGTTTACGCTTTCCAGTAAGGGAAAGCGTATTCTTCTCATAACTGAAAGCATATTTTCTATTTTCATTTGATTTTCGTTTTAAAAACCGACAAGTGAGGCCCACTATCAGTGACTCAGTCCATGAGCACAATGCATAGACCAAAGGTCTACATGCATAGCGCACGGGTTGACATGGTGAATTCACTGTGCTCTTAAGCCGTAGGGACCACATGTCATAGACTTAAAGAAGAAAACGTTTTGAGTTAAGTTTTCTTTAAACTAATGACTTGGTCCCACACGTCAGTGACTTATTAGGGTTTAACAAATCATTTAAAACACGGCTTTGTGCTAATGATTGGGATTAGGAAACTGATGATGAGCTACAATGCTCGTCACCGTTGTGTCGTGCGGTGGCGCTCACGCCCGCGCTTCTCGCCAGCGACGTGGTGCTTCGTTAGACCGGAGAGTGCACAAAACAGGACCTCCATGCTATTGCGCACTCACCGGCACCAACAGCATGGTTGAAAGTGGCCTGATGTAGTGGTGTGCTGGTGGTGAGCGGAGGAGCGGGTATGGCAAAGAGCCAAAGCTCAAACGAGCACTGCCCTCTACAATCTAATGCGCACATAAGCATCTACATGCTACTAGGGTCATACCAGAAGGACGCGGAGGGGCTGAGGTGGTCGGGGACGAGCTATCGACGATGAGCTGAGGCGGCAAGGTGGGTTGCGTGTGGAGAAGCGGCATGGCCGAAGGAGAGCTTCGATTGATGGTTGGAGAAGCTCGAGGAGGTCCAGGAGATGCTTCAGGTGCACGGAATCGGGCTGTGGTGTAGTGGATCTCAAGCGAGGCTTAATGCGGTGGTTCCGGCCAGAGGTGAGGAAGAAGGGTCAATACGGGAGCTCCTGTGGACCAAAGGCTAAACTGAGTAAGGGGATTGCTTCAAGGTGATCTGGAATGCGATATGACGTGAAGAGATCGACACCAAACCCTTCACGGTGTCGGGGACGAAAGTGGCAGGGCACAGCCATTTTAGGGCTTGCGCTCTCCGAGTGATTGAGGTCGATTCAGTGGAGAAGAAGGAGCAAGGAGGCGCACATTGGATTGGAAAAGAAGAAATGGAGCTCGGGGGTGGCTTTTATAGACAGAGGTGGCAGAGATTAACGAGGAGAGCTCAGGCAACCGTGGGCAAGGCAATGAGGTTTTCTCTGTCGTACGGGTAGGCATGGGGCTCAGCCGGGCAGGGATGGCGCGCGAAGGCAACCGGCGAAGGGAAGTGGGTGGTTGGGTGATGGCGAAACCACGGGCGGCGAGGAAAACGGTGGGCACCGCGGACCTCTCACACACAGGCGTGCATTGGTGTGCCTAGGGCGAGTTGGACGAAGGACCCTATGGGCGGGGCCCATAGGTTAGAGAGAGAGAGGGTGAGTTTAGATTTAGGTTTTGATTTTTTGCTGAATTATTGTCCAATTTTATTTTCTGGTAAAATGAAGTGCAAATTTAATGAAAAGTTTTGTGTAAGCTTCTGGACTAATGTAGTTTCTCCTGTAAAATGTTCAGAGGTTAATACTTTCTGTGAATTTTTCTAAAATTCGAACAAGGTTCTGTTCTTATGTGTTTGTAATTAGTTTTCCTAACAAGATTTTAGGTAATTACTTTGATGAATTGTTCCTGGGATATTATGCCCGAAAGAATTCTCTCCTTTAAATATTTTTACTTGGTTTCAACTATTTCCTTTTTAGCACCTATTTGTTTGTAGTACAAGTTTTGTTTTTAAATTCAAAAACCAAATTCAACTTGCTAAATTTCATATGCAAATGAGCAAGGTAATTTATTTAATGAATTTATATTACATAATCCTAGAATTACGATTTTGGGATGTTACAGACCTACCCCCCTAACAAAGAATCTTGTCCTCGAGATTGAGAGTAATCGGTAAAGAAGTTGGGGAATTCTGCTCAGAGGCAATCTTCTCGCTCCCATGTGGCTTCGTCTTCGGTATGGTTGCTCCACTGGATTCTTGGCATATTGATGGCACGGTTATGGGTACGATGTGTTTCTTCATCCAGAATTCGGATTGGGTGCTCCCGATATGCGAGATTCGGTTGGAGGTCAAGGTTTTCCAGCGGAACAGATTCGGTAGGAGTTCGAAGACATTTATTGAGCTGAGATATGTGGAAGACATCGTGCACATCCAAAAGTTGACTCGGTAGCTCTAGCTAATAGGCTACCTCGCCTTTCCTTGAGAGAATTTGGTAGGGACCGATATATCGAGGTGCCAGTTTCCCAAGGACCTGGAAATGGCGGATACCTCGCAGTTGTGAGACCTTGAGATAAACAAAATCGTTTACTTCAAAGCTCAGTTCATGGTGATGGCGGTCGGCATAACTCTTCTGTCTTGACTGTGCTTCTTTCAGGCGTCTCTTTATCGCATCGACTTGCTCTTGAGCTTCTTGGATGAAAGTTGGTCCAAAGAATTGTCGTTCTCCAACTTCAGACCAGAACAAGGGTGTTCTGCACTTCCTCCCATGGAGTGCTTTGAATGGGGACATTTGAAGACTGGACTGGAAGCTATTGTTGTAAGAAAACTCAGCGAATGCCAAACATTTCTCCCAATTCGTGCTATAGGATAGCACGCATGCTCGCAACATATCTTCCAGAATTTGATTGGTTCTCTCTGTTTGACCTCCTATTTGGGGGTGGAAAGCTATGCTAAAGAATAGCTCGGTTCCTAACTGTTCATGCACACTATCTAAGAATCGGGAAGTGAACTGAGGTCCACGATCAGAGGTTATGATTTTTGGCACGCCATGCAGACGGATAATATTATCCATGTATAGCTCTGCAATCTTGACTCCATTGTAGGTGGTGCTAACTGGAATAAAGTGAGCTACTTTGGTTAAGCGATCCACGATAACCCAGATGGACTCATGCCCATTTCGGGTCTTTGGTAACCCCGTGATGAAATCCATGCCGATTTTATCCCATTTCCATTCGGGAATATTCATGGGCCGAAGTAACCCTGCGGGTCGTCGATGTTCTGCTTTGACACGCTGGCACACGTCACATCGGGCAACATCTTTCTTCATACCCAGCCACCAGAACTGTTTCCAGAGATATTGGTACATCTTGGTGCTTCCGGGGTGAATGGAGAGAGGAGAATCATGAGCTTCTCTAAGGATTAGCTCCTTGATATCAGGATCATTAGGGACACAGATCTAGTGTTTGCGCATAACTAATCCACTTATTCTCTTAGAAAATTCTGATTTTTCGCCATCTCGTAGGTTGAGCTTGATTTCGACTATGGCCAGATCCTTAAGCTGAGCAGCTTGGATATGTGTTTCAAGAGTAGGTTGTAGTGCTAAGGCAGCAACATAACCTTCCTCAACCACTTCTAGGTTGAGCTTTCGGAACTCTTCATGTAGCATCGATTGATCCTCGGCAATTAATGTGCTCATGCGGTGAAGTTTCCGGTTGAGAGTATCAGCTACAACATTGGCCTTACCAGGGTGGTAATGAATGCCTAAGTAGTAGTCTTTGATCAATTCAAGCCATCTTCGTTGTCTCAGGTTGAGATTTGGCTGTGTGAAGAAATACTTTAGGCTTTTATGATCTGAGTATATCTCACACCAATTGCTGATAAGATAATACCTCCAGATTTTGAGGGCATGAACCACAACTGCTAATTCCAAATCATGGGTTGGATAATTAGCTTCATGTGGCCGTAGTTGATGTGAGGCATAGGCTACCAGTTTGCCTTCCTGCGTCAGCACACAACCGAGGCTATGGCGGGATGCATCACAATACATAGTGAAATCCTTGTGTATATCAGGCAAGGTGAGCACTAGGGCCGAGGTGAGCCACTTTCGCAACTCGTGGAAACTTTCGTCGCATGCTGACGACCATTCGAACTTATTTTCCTTCTTTACAAGTTGAGTCATTGGTTTTGCGATCTTGGAGAAATTCTCGATGAACCGGCGGTAATATCCCGCCAGACCGGGGAAACTTCGGACTTTAGGAATAGTGTGACGCTGTTTCCAAGCTAATACATCTTGTATCTTGCTGGGGTTCACTGCCACACCTCCTTCGGATAGAACATGGCCTAAGAAGCCAACTTACTTTAGCCAAAATTCGCATTTGCTGAATTTGGCGTACAGCTGATGTTTCCGCAGCTTATTGAGCACTAACCACAGATGCTGCTTGTGCTCTTCTGCAGTCTTGGAATAGATGAGGATATCATCGATGAAGACTACAACGAACTAATCCAAATACTCCATGAAAATCTTATTCATAAGATTCATGAAATTCGCAGGAGCATTGATAAGTCCTAATGATATTACGGTTTACTCGTACAGACCGTAACGGATGGTGAAAGCAGTCTTCAGAATATCTTCTGGTCTGACCTTGAGTTGAAAATATCCGGTTCTCAAGTCAATTTAGAGAACATACAGGCGTCACTCATTTGATCAAACAAATCATCAATCCTTAGAAGAGGATATTTGTTCTTGATGGTGACTTCATTCAGAGAACGATAATCGACAAACATCCATAGACTGTCGTCTTTCCTTGTTACAAACAGAGTAGGGCTTCCCCATGGGGATGAGCTAGGGCGAATGAATTTCTTGTACAGTTGCTCCTTGAGTTGCTTCTTCAATTCGGCCAATTCATTAGACGCCATTTGATAGGGTCACTTGGATATAGGTGTTGTCCTGGGTATCTAATCAATGACAAATTCTATGTCTCGATCCGGCGACATTCCTGGCAGCTCATCCGGAAACACGTCATGATATTTGCATACCACGGGTACTTGACTAAGCTCTGAAATTGAGATAGAGTTGAGCATGGGCTGCTGTGATGGAGCAGCGTATGCGGAGGTAAATACGACACACTCTTTGTCAGGGTTGACTAGAGAAACCTCTCGATTCGCACAATCGATTATTCCTTGATGTTTGGATAATCAATCTAACCCAAGGGTGTGGGGTCCCCAAAATTAAATCCGTTTCAAGTCAGTTGATTGCACAAAAGGCACAATCCTTAATAGATCAGTGGCTAACATGCACATATCCAACACAACATGGATCACATCCATACTTAAACATGCAAAAATATTAGAAGCGTTATTATTTCAATCCCAACAAAATGGACCTTATGGCCCAATTTTTGCATAAGTGGCCGACCGGTCAAATCTAATCATAAAACAATAAATGGCAATGGAATAAAACATGAAAATAAAGGTAAATTACCAGGTTGGCTTGCCCAAACCCATAAGCAACCAACTGGAGTTAAAGCCTATTGGTGATATGCCCTAGAGGCAATCATAGAGATGATTGCATCACGTCTATTTTTATGAGTTATTGAATAAATGTTATTCTGTTCCTTGGATGAATCATTTGTTATAGGATTAACAAGTACGTGACTTGTTGGTGAAGCTCTTTTAACTTATATGATGCCATTCTAAAAGTATCCCTGGTCGGAACACTAGTGACTTATCAACCAGCGCATATATTGATTGATGACCATGTTTCACCAGTCATGGATATAGGGATATCGAATCAATAATGTGTACACATTTTAGAGAACATGGGGTTGGATTGTGTAATACTCCCGTTTTCGGACGGGAATAGTGTTTACTATTTGGATTTATGTTTTCAAACTGTATTTCAAATTATCTGGCTATTTTCAAATCTTCTAGCTTCTAGCTAAGCTCGGGTTTGTCTTTCAAACCTCTCTGCAAATCTCGAATTCAAAATTCGAATTTGAATTCCTCTTTTTCATTTTGGGCCCTATTCTTTTTGGCCTTTCCTCTCTTCCTTGGGCCCAGCCCGTAGCTTTGTTTGAGCACCGGCCCATTTCTTTCTTGGCCTCCAGGCCGAGCTTCCCCGGCCCCCGTTTTCTTTCCTCCTGGCCTGCTTGGCCCGCACCTTGCCCCCTTCTTCTTCCTGGTGACCACGAGTGCCACGCCCACCTATGCCATCTCGTGTGCCTCTGCGCCCGCCCACACCGCTCCTCTGGCACTGCCTGCGCCACCCCACCTACCCGTGGACTCCGGCGTCCCCTCCCCTTGCATGGTCTTGTCACCTGGATGTCGCTGCGTCACCTTTGCGCACGCGCCCTTCCCCTTTTTCCTCACTTCTGCTCTACCGCCCACGTCACCAGCTCGTGCGCGCGCCAGCGCCTTCCCCGCGCTAGCCTTATCCCGTCGCAGAGCTGCCCGCCTACAGCGCCACCCACTCTTGACCCTCCTAGTCGCTGCTTCCATCGCCTCGACATCAGCAGTGCCCCGCTCTGTCGCGTTCGCGCCAGATCGCCATGGCCGTCTCGGGACCCCACACGCACCTGAGCCCCTCCAACAGCTCCATCCTCTTAAGCATCTATAAAGGAGTCCCCAGAGCCTCCTCTTGCCGCCTCTCCTCACTCCCTCTCTCTCTAGTAAGTTTTCTCCAAAGAATTGCCATTTTTCTCCTTCCGACTGAGCCACCTCTGCCGCCGACCACCCGTTCCGACGCTGCCTTCACCTCACTGCCCCCGTCACCGTGCGCCCCCGACGCCCAGGAGCCTTTCCCCCAAAGGGATTCAGTTTCGGACCGCCACCACCGCCGAATTTGGTCTTCTTCACCGCCTCCGACTGCCCTCTGCACCACCATCCTTCTCCGGCCACCCACCCTCTCATGTCCTCCTCCTTGACCTGGTAGGTCCACCTCGCCGAGCGCCACCTCGTGCTCGCCCTCCCCGGCTTGGGACACTGCTGGAGCTCCCTCTCCGCCGTCACCATTCCTCCACCGCCGCTCAGCTCCACCGCGCCGCTGCTCCGGCCATCCCCCGACTACGCCACCGATGTCACCGGCTTTCCCCCACCACGAGCTCTCTGTTTTGGTGCTTGGCCACCGCTGTTGTGCCTACCTCCACCGGCGGCAAGCCATGGCCGCAAGCGCCCATGAGCTCCCGATGCTGGCACGCTCGGGGACCTCCTGTGCATGCGCCATTAAAGCCTAATCCTGTCTTAAAACCCTAATCATGATTGCTTTAATTGACCACCGGCTTAAAAGCCCTCTTGACTCACTACCGCCTAGGCCCGCTGAACAGTAATGGCAGCCATTTAATTTAAGCACCCAGGTTTCCTCCCCATGCGGCTGACAGGTGGGCCCGTGCACAGTGTGCACCCGGTGCACCATGAACCGGTGCACAGTGCATGTTGACCTCCGGTCCATGCACAGTGCACATGGACCAGGCACTATTCATGGGTCCCACATGTCAGTGGGCCATTTTCTCTCTCTCCTTTGATTTTCCAATTTAATTCCAATTCAATCTTCGGAAGCTCCGTTCTCCTCTGTTATATATGACTCCAAAAATTGTGAAATTTATTTCTAAAATTTTGTAAATTCAAGATCTTGCTAATGGCACTGGTCTTATTTCATTTGGAGTTCATTTGTTATTCCTTTTGTATTTATTTGCTATCTTTGCTTGTTTGTGCCTTTTTCTGGTACGTCCGTCCGAATAGGATTCGAAGACACGGGAGATCTCCAACTTGATCAAGCACAAGAATATCAAGACTCTCTTGCCTTTAACCAAGGCGAGTCAATACTTTGATCATTTTGAGCCTACATTTTATGTAAATTTTATTCATTTAAATTACCAAAATTGCATGCTTTAATTCTTTAATCAAATGTATATTAAATTTTAAGGTAGTTAAATACCCAATTGATGATTAATTAATTATTATTGCCATCCATTGATAATTGAATTGATTATTCCATGTCACCCTAGTAACTACGTGGTAAATACTAGTATATGTTGTACTTAAGTGACATGTTAGTCTTGCTCAAGTACTGGGGTATTAAATACCCCAATCACCATTTCTTCAAACATAAAATGGTTTTGGACAGTCATTGGGGGTCCATGACTGAAATGAATGAGATAATTTGGTTTTACTCCTCAAAACCCTAATAACTTGCTTTTACCACATGTGGGCGGATGGAATGATGCACTACAACATGAACAACCCTTTAGCAACGCATATATGTGTTGGTAGAAGTCCAAATAAATGTTGCTAGGGTCTATACCAACGTATTTAGTATGCGTTGCCATTGAGGCCATTGCCAAGGTCTGTGACAACACATATACAAGTGTTGGTAACATGTAAATAAAAGCGTTGTAATGTTGCAACGCATATTTTGATATAGTGGCAACATATATATATATATATATATGCGTTGGCATTAGACACTAGCAAATCGCTTCCAGGATTGTTTACAATGCATCAAATCATTGCAAAAGGTGTCCTTTTCATGTCTAGGCTAGGCTTATTAATTATGGCCCACAGGGTTAAACAAAACACACATATCAAAGTGTATAACAAAAAAAAATTCATTGACATCAACAAAAAAATATTTCATTACAAATAATTTCCAACTGGCTTCACAAGTCTAGAGATTCCTTAGGGTGCATTAGCACCCACTAACATATCATCCATCATACCATCCGCCCAGACAGTAACAACAAGTTATTAGGGTTTTGAGGAGTAAAATACATCAACTCAACCATCTCAATCATTTACCCACAATGACTGCCCAAAACCACTTTGATGTTTAAAAGATGATGATTAGGACATTTCATGTCCCGGTACTTAAGCAAGACTAGCATGTCACTTAAGTACAACCTATAACTAGTATTTACCATATAGTTACTAGGGTGACATGGAATAATTGATTCAATTATGAAAGGTTGGCATAATAATTAATTAATCATCAAATAGGTATTTAACTACCTTAAGCTTTAACATACATTTGATTAAAGAATTAAAGCATGTAATTTTGGTAATTTAAAGGAATATAATTTACATAAAATGTAGGATCAATATGATCAAAGTATTGACTCACCTTGGTTATAGGTAAGAGAGTCTTGAAAATCTTGTGCTTAATCGAAGTGGTGATCCTCCGCGTCTTCGAATCCTATTTGGACGAACGTACCAGAAAAAGGCACAAACAAGCAAAGAGAGTAAATAAATACTAAAAGAATAACAAATGAATTCCAAATTAAACAAGACCTATGCCATTAGCAAGATCTTGAATTTACAAAATTTTAGAAACAAATTTCACTTGAAATGGAGTTATAACGGGGGAGAACGGGGCTTCCAAAGTTTGATTTTTACAAGAAATGATGGAACAAATCCGAAATTGCACTATTTCATATTTCACTGTTCTGCCATTTCACCAAAATGCCATTGAGGGCATGATAGGGTGGGCCCCCAACTGGAAGGGAGACAGAGAGAGAGAAGGCCAAGTGCTAAAGACATAGGGGGGCACACGGTCATAGACCCAGAGTGAAACAGCTCATCCCCTATTTCATTCTTTCGGCCACAGTGAGAGGGAAGCAGAGGGAGGTGCGGCCGACTAAGAGTGGTGACGGCGTCGGCGAGCGGAGGCGCGGGGCCCCATGAGGACGGGATCCCACTGGAGGCGGCAGGCGTGTGGCATGAGCGACGACGGCAGACGGCTATGGCACTGGTGGAGCCAAGTGGCGCTGTGGCACCGGAGGTGAAGGGGCGGGCGCATAGGCGGCGCTTGGAGGTGGGGAGCAGAGATGCGATCGGGCACGAGCTCGAGAGGCCGAGTCGGGGCGGGGTGGCCAATGGGGGGAGAAGGCGGTGGCGGCATCTCTCGATGACGGGAACAGGAGGGAGGTGGGGGGATGAATCCATGGCGCTGGGAGCACCTCGTGATGGGGCGGCAAGCATGGAGATGGCGCTGAGCGGCGGATTGCCGTGAGGTGTCTCGGCCAAAAGGGCACGCGGTGTTTTGGTTTTTCTACGGGAGACTTACCAAGAGAGGAGGAGTGAGATGTAACAAATTTCAATTTTAATAAACAAGAATTATATGCATTTTATATTATAATTGTTATTTTCGAGCATGTGCATAAATTATGCATTAGAAAATCTTAAAATCAAATGTAAATCTTAAAATCAAATGTAAATCTCTAAATTCAAATTAAAGCCACAAAAGAAATTTTAAATAAAAGCTCATGAAAATCCTCGAAAACAATTTATTTAAATACTAGAATAATTACCATAAATAAAAATGAATTTTATCAAATTTAGGAACTCAATTTAACCTTGATAAAAATTCAAACTTAATTAATAAACATCTTCTAAGTGAATTTTAAACAAATGAATAAATCATGAACATAATTTTTAGAAAAATATACATAGAACATAAAATCCTCAAACAATAGCATAAAAATTTGCAATATATCAGAAACCTTCTCTAAAAATTTTATAATTTTTGGAGCCTGATAACTTTATTTAACAATCTACTTATCCATCAATCATCAGTTATTTGTCTGAAAATCTGGAAATTCCATTCTCGCTGGCCAGTGGGTCCCGTTTGTAGCATTTCTTCTCCACACCTCCAGAGTCAGAGCCACGCAGTTGCTTCCGCTCTAGCGCACGAGCCGCACGTCCCTCTCCTGCGCTAGCACCGTTCAGCCTTGCCGCCCTCTTCTTTGCCTTCTTCTCCAAGAATCTCTCCGAATCCACGCAGTCACTGCTCGGCGCTTATGCTTGTCTACCACTCGTCTCGCCTGCACCCTGTCTGATCTTGTCCTAAACACCTTATAGCATTTAGTTCTCCGTCATTTTCTTTGACTTCAAAGCGCTGCAGCCCTGGGACACGCGCCCGCATCTCTACCGAAACACGCACGCATGCCACATCGCCCATCTCGCAGCTTCTTGTGCCTCGCTTTTTCCTTCCTCACCCCATTCGGTCAACACCACCAAGCCAGCTCCTCCTTCCATTTCTTCCTCCAAAAATCTCCTCCCCTTCCCCTATTCCATGGCGCCACCACCATGCCGCTCCTCCTCAGATCTACGCCTGGCTCCTCCCCTCTGGTCACCTTGGCGTCTCCCCACGCCACCATTTGAGCCTCCCCAGCCACCGGCCGCCTTCCCCGCCTTCCCCGTCCAACCCGCTGCTTTTCTTCTCCCCGACGGCTCCCTGCGCCGCCGCACCTTCAGCCCGTCGTCCTCGGCATGCCTGCCGCCTCCTCCGTCCTTGGCCGCCTCCTCACCTCCCCTCCACTTCGGCCGCCTCCTCGGCTCCCTGCTCCTTGGCGCCGCCTCTCTGTCGCCGCCGCCTCGCTTGCCGTCGGCCTCGGCTATTCTGCATTGCTACATGGAGCCTCCGCTCGCCGATTGAGCTCCACTGCCGCCGCCTTGGCCGTCCTCAACTCCGCCATGCGCCTGCGCCACAGGGCCATGCGCCGGATCTGCCCGGCTTTTGCTCCGCCCCAGATCCACTCGGCTCCTCCTCCGCCGACCAGCCCTTATGGTTCGCCGATGCCACTGTGCCGCTGCCTCCCTCGGCCCCGGCCGCGCTGGTCGACCTCTCCGCGTCGACCTCGGCGTCGTCGCGCCGACCACGACTCGAGAGTGTGTCGCCTCGGCGTGGAGTTTGATGCTTCAGAGTCCACCAGGAGGTACTTTGACGAGAGGAAATACAGCGGGAAGTTGCTAGTATTTTGGAAAGAAAATAGACACCAGAAGTTATTGATGATGGGTTTAATTGAATCGACTAACCTTGATATTGATCAAATAAGTCCGCTAAGAATAGTGCTTGTTGCATCTGTTGCTTTTCATGATCAATCAGAAACCCGGTTCGCCTCGCTTGTCGAGCAGGTCATTTGTTGTCCCATCTTCCTTCTCTAGTTGTGATTGATCGGTTGGAGGTTCAATTCAACCAATCGATCAGAACCGTTATGGTCGATTGCTTAGGAAGATGATTCTGCGATGAATTCACATGTTCATGGCCAAGTTGTTCAGTCTACTTCTCTTACACTGTTCACCAATAAATGGATGTGGTTGACACAAAAAGTTAGATCAGGACAGAGTGGAAAGCTGGAATGTTTGTCGGTGGGGTAAAGTCCATTTAACAACCTTGAACTATTCGAAAAATATGGATTTCAACCCTAAACTACAAAACCGGGTATAAGCTAACCTTCAACTCTCAAAACCGTTTACTTTACCCCCTTCCGCCCTAAACCACTCCGGTTTCAGTGACGTGGCATCCACCTCAGCATCCTCTCTGTTTTATCCTTCTCCATCTTCTCTCTCAACTCCCGCGGCCGCCCACCAATCCCCTTCTCCATCTCTCTCTTCTCTCTCAACTCCTGCGACCGACCACCAGATCCCGCACACCCCTCTCCTTTTCTCACCGCCGGCCACCAGATCCCGTCGCCTTCGACCGCCGCCACCGCCTGCCTCTCCGTCCTAGCCACCACCCCCCCTTGGCCACCCCTCCATCTCCCGAGGGGGCAGCCTTCCTGCGGCGGACGATGACGACGCCGGGGATGCTCGTGGAGCTTGACGAGGAACACACGGGCAGCGTGGCATCCGACCCCGTGCACATCCGACGCGCAGTTGTCGCTCGCCAGCGACCGCCTCATCGTTATCGCCAACATCCTCCCCGTGCGCTACGCGCGCCGCCCTGATTGCCGCGGGTGGAGCTTCAGCTGGGATGAGGACTCCCTCCTCTTCCACCTCCGCGACGGCCTCCCCGAGGACATGGAGGTCCTCTACGTCGGCTCCCTCTGCGCCGACATGTCGTCCGCCGAGCAGGACGACGTCGCGCAGGCACTCCCCGACCGCTTCCGTGCGTCCCAGCCTTCCTCCCCAAGGTCCTCACCGACCAGTTCTACCACGGCTTCTGCAAGTAGGCGCTGTGGTCGCTCTTCCACCACATGCTCCCCTTCACCTCCGAACACGGCAGCCACTTCGACCGCTCCAATTGGGAGACCTACGTCCTTGCCAACAAGCTCTTCTCCCAGCATGTCGTCGAGGTCCTCAACCCCGAGGACGACTACATCTGGATCCACGACTACCACCTCCTGGCCCTCCCACCCTTCCTGCGCCGCCGATTCAATCGCCTCCGCATCCGCGATGAGATCCTTAAATCGTTGTTGAACTGCGATCTGATTAGGTTCCACCTCCACACCCACATCCACGCCATCCGCTCCTGGGCGCAGGACCCCACGTCTGTCGCCTTCGGCCTCGCACACATCGACGCGGTCCATGCCGCCCTCGGCGAGCTCCTCGACCTCCCCGAGGCCCAGGCCCCGCTCTACGGCGCCAATGACCTCCTCGACGCCTTCCTCCGCCTCGCCGACATGCACGGCTGCTTCCAGGAAACCATCGTCACGCTCAAGCAGGACGTCTTTGAGGCGTTGGCCGCTATCCACCGCCGCGACGGTGCGCGGCTCTCGTCCTGCAAGACTGAAGAGAGAGATGAGTGAGAATGAGAGGAAGAAGAAAGAAATGAGAGGATGACATGTGGGCCCGTAAATGTATTTTTTTTGTTTTATTTGTTAAGTGACTGCCATGTCATCAAAAAAATAATATTACGTGTCAAAACCATTGACACATCAGCGCCATGTCACCCAAAACCGCCCCTGTTTCGGTTGAGGGGGGTAAAATAAACGGTTTTGAGAGTTAGAGGTTGGCTTATACCCGGTTTTGTAGTTTAGGGTTGAAATACAGACTTTTCGAATAGTTCAAGGTTGTTAAATGGACTTTACCCTTTGTCGGTGAAGGCAACGATAAATAAGCGTCTTGTGGTTTCTTTGCCAGCGAAGTCCCGCTTCAATGGAAGACGTTCCATTGTGGAAATTTGAGGACCAAGTGGAGACATTTCCTACAAAGGACAATGTACTATCCTTTTGTGGGCGTAAACTGGTCCAAGTTGAAGAACCTCGAGTGTGTGGTGATTGCCATTCCGCAATAAAGTTGATTGCGAAGATAACTTCTTGGGAAATCATCTTGAGAGATGCTAATAGATTCCATCACTTCAAAGGTGGGTTTTGCTCATGCAGGACCATTGGTGAGGTGAATGGTGCAGTCAATTCCTTGCTCGCGTCATCTCACCCTTCCATTTGGTGAGTCTCAATATCTCAAGACAATTACCCTTGGTTTCTCAATTCATAACTAATTTCGATGATCCTTCCATTTTGTGTGTCTCAGTATCTGGGGGAACCTATTCAGATCCGGTTTCATCTGAATATGAAGTATATCATCCATTATCAACACACTACATTTTGTCAAGTTGTTCCGTTGAGGAGTCACTTGTTTTTCAAGAGGTGAATTTCAAAGAATAAAGAGACTATTTTGCTATAATTTCAACTTCATAAAGTCGTGACTAAGTGAAATGAACTCCAATTGGACTAAACTTTTCACCTAAATAATCTAGCAAAAGTTGGAGGATTGAATTAGTATGAATGAGAAGGTAGTCGTTCAATTTAGAAATTGTCTGTTATAGGATGCATGAACCGACAAAACCTATAGTTCTGTAAAATGACTAATCCTTTTTGCTAAGTATTGTGCTTAATTATTTGATCACTAAAAATTCAATTAACAAATAGATAATTAAATCAGCTACTAGAAGTTTGAGTTGATAGGAGTCTAGATTGGCATTTTAGTGCTTGAACAAGAACTCGCAGATAATTAACAAATAATGTTGATTTAATAGAATAGCTAATTATCGAATCAGAGAAAGACTTGGTTAAAATAAATGAACAGAGAATGAATAGTAATGAGATGAAAAGGTTATTTTGTCATTAAACTAATTACAAAACCCACTCTTCCTTCTTCTAGCTAATTTTGTGAATATCAATTGAGTTAATAAATTGAAAGTTTAAATTGAAAGAAGCTTAGCTAATAGAATTTAAATTTCGAAAAACTATCATTACATATATGCATGAATAGTAATATAAAGATATTAATTTTGTCAATAAGACTATAACATGGTTAATTCAATAATTAGAAATGTATCTAATTTATTTAGTCTTTTGAGTACTTAAACTATTTAATAGAAGTAATCAAATTTGAAAACCAAATATGAAAACTCATGTTGAAATTGAATTGTCAGAACCATAACAGAAGTCAATTAACTCACCCTGTTGTGAAACATAAATAGTAAAGAAAGATTTAATGCTTTATATTGTGTTTAACTTTAAAGGTCATTCCAATAAATTAGCTAATCTGAAAAGAATCAAGTTTTGTTGATAGACAAATGGCAATGTTAATCTAATAGTTAGAGGTGTTAATAATCTTAATTGATCTTTTGATCATCACCTAGTAAGCAGCATTCTAATATGTAATGTAGTCAAATTAGGAAGCTAAATAGCTTAGTGATTATTAAATCATTTAAGGTGTTTAAATTAGCTAAATAATTGGAGTTTAGCTAAAATTAATCCTGTTGTCTGACTTTTGGCCAAATGACAGTAAGCATAAGGCATTTCTAAATTTTGACCTTAGTAGTCTTTTGGGCTAATTGAGCTTTAGTCCTTAAACTAACTAAGGCTAATCATCAAAAGAATAAGCATTAGCTTGGTTAACCAAAACAGGTTTAGCCAAGTTAAAACTCAGGACGCTGTTGTCTTTCCATGTGCGTGAATAGTGTCTTAGTAGTTAGTAAGATAGTAAATAAGCTGTTCTTTTGAATACTTTTAAGATTTTAGAAGATTAATTGATAAGAGAACATATAAGAGGATTGATTTCGACTGTATGATCATCGTGGATGTATACATAGAATGCCTAGAGAGAGTGTTTGTGAGTACTAGGTGTCCTGTTAAGGAAAACAATATCACCTAAACTCTAAGTATCGTCAGTTATTATGATTACCCCAGAAATTGAATTAACTTTAACAAATTCATAAGAAGTTGAACTCCAATTAAACTAAAATCTATACCTAAATGCATGTAGAATCATAACTTCATTAATATATATAATTATCATGTATTTTTGAGCATTTTGTATTTCTCGATGTTATTGGTGTTTATTCGCTATCGCATTTTCTCTCTAGATTATAAATTGCACGGAGTGAACATTTACGCCTACAAGAGTGAACAAGTGGACTTCTACCGAGGCAAGCATCCTCTCGCACCATATTGATCCCAATTTTGGAACTCAGAGATTTGCAAAATACAAGTGATAATCATTGCATGCTAATTCCTTAAAAATTAATTGTGACATGTGTAGTATCTAGTTACAACCCATAACTTGTGGCTTACCTTAAATTTGATCATACACTCAAACTAAGGTATTGTTTGTATTAAAAATACTTAGGCTAGAAATTGCTTAGCCATGCAGTCTTTAGAACGGTAGTGTTTGGCAAGCTTATCTTGTCAAACATGGGAACCACAAATGAATTTCCAGTATTTGTTTCTTTGTTAGTCTCTTTAAATCAGAAATGAGTTTAAACCCTTCTTGCTAATCTGATTTCAAATCTGGACAAGTGGATGCTAGTGGTGGTGCCGTAGTGCACGAGAATTGGGAAATGTGGTTATCTTGTCGATTGATTAAGGACCCAACATCTATTTGGATGATTCAAGCCCTAACGTACTTCCACACACGGTGTATGGGCGCTGTTTGGTTAAGTAAAGGGTTAATACTATTGAGTTGGAAACAGGAGAGTAAGGACATGTGTATTGATTTCATATGGCATAGATGCTTAAGTCTTCGGGCCGTGTCGTATGCCATGTGAAGTTTATATCGATATCAGATGTTCTTAGAAGGGTGAGGGCGTATATGTGTTACATCGCATGTACATACCTTAAGGGCTCCGATTGCGATGTAGTATGTGCAATGAAAGCTAGCTTTGCATTTCTTTGATTGGGTCGGCATTCCCGGCACAACATGTGGACCCCGGTTGAGCAAATGCTATCAGTCGTTGTTTAAGCGGGATCAGTCTCACATGGGTTATCCAACTCAATAGTGTCAACTTGTTGAAAAATACCAAATCTTAGTTTACCCGGCCGGCATACCAAAGGCAGTGTGCTATTATTCTAGATGGCTTACGGGCTAACTAAGTCGTGCGGGTAAAGATGTACACCCCTGCAGGTTTAAAACTATTGAATAGCCGTGTCCACTTGCCATGCATAACGCTTGAATTTGATTAGCGCTTTGTATAGATTTGACATTCCAATTTTATTTGGTGGATGGGATTTCGGTTCAATGGTTAAGTATGTACTGGTGTGTTGTGGTGTAACACCACTTCATTATTGGTTATTGTTTATGATTATTCTTCATTTATTTACTGTTTTAGTCCAAATTGATTTACTAAATTGCTTTGTTAAAATTTAGCAATTGTAGGTTAAGATGTATTGCTTTATGCAAATTTAACCACTATAGCCTTCCTGTTGTTAACCTTATGCATGTATCAATTCTAATCCTTTGTATAGGCTCTATCCAACACTTTATTTTAATAGTTTGTGTAAGTCTTGCTGAGTACCTTCTGTACTCAGTGGAAATTGTCCACTTGTTGCAGGTGAAGACATTCTAATTAATATTTCAAGTTGAGACGATTGCGTTGGTTCTTCGGCTTTAATCCCAGTCAAGTTGCCCTTGGGTTGTGGCACTCCACTGGAATGTTTATATCATTATTTCACTTTCTGTTTCTCGTTTACAAAATGTTTCCGCTGTAAAATTTTACCGATGTGTATATTCTACTCGTGTATGCATAATCTACTCGTGTATGCTTGTGATATAATGTTGTAAGGATATGTGTATGTTAGCAGCTGATTCTGGGAGCTAACATGAGACACATATCCGGGAACCTGAATGTTGGATTTGTAACTTGTTAAGAATTATGCTTCTAGTATAATTTTTAATTAAGGACTGGTTGTTCTTGATTAAGACTTATGCTTTAAGTATGATTCTTAATTCGGCATAAGTTCCAATATTCCGGGTCCTTACATGAGAGCAGTGACGAAGGGAGGCAGGGGGAGGCTCTCGAGTCCCTTCTTATAGACACGCAAGGGGGAGGAGCCATTGCGGCTTGATGGGGCGCGGAGTGTCGACAGGAGCGGCAGGATGGGCATGCCCTGGCGCGGCGACTTGGAGGCCGGGGGCAAGTGAAGGAGCGGGTGGGAGCGTGGGGTGGCAGGGAGCCAGGAGCAGGCATGGGCGGCCGACAAGCTCAAAGTCTGTGACGACTTGGAGGGTCGAGGCAGTGGGCGGCGACGGGCAACACAAAGTCTTGACCGAAAGCAAAGGGCAAGAGGCGACGTGGGTGCAGCAAGCGGGCACGAGGGGCGGCGTGGGCGCTCGTGGGCGTGACGACCGAGTGGCAGAGGGAGCATGGGGTGGCAGAGAGATGACGGCAGTGGGCATGAGAATGGCGCAAGAGTAGGCGCTCATGCTTCAGCTGGCTCAAGGAGGAAGAAAAGGGAGCAAAGGGGAAAAGAGAGCTGGGCCAGGGGAAGGCCGGGGGAGGCTGGGCCGAACGGGCCAAGATGGGGGAGATGGGCCGGCCAAAAAGGGAGAAGGGAGGTGGGCCGGGGCCCAAGGAAGCTGTCGAGCTGAGCCCAAACAAGAGAGGAGGGCAAGAAGAGAAAGGCCCAAAATCCAAAAAGAGGAAATCCAAATTCAAATTTGAATTTGGGATTTCCAAGGAGGTTTGAAACACAATCACGAGCTTAAAGGAAGCTAGAGAAATTTTGAGAACAAAAGCTAATTTGAAATACGAATGAAAACTAAAAACCAAAAGTATAAACTATTCACCATTTGAAAAATGGGACGTTACAAAGTATGTCCTTGATCTACTCGTAGAAACAGGTATGCTTGGATGTCGTCCTATTGCTTCACCTATCGATAGGAATCTCAAGCTATGTGCTAAGTCAGAAGATAAAGCTGACAAGGAAGCTTACCAAAGGCTTGTTGGACATCTTATTTATTTGTGCCATACAAGACCTGATATTTCATATGCAGTCAGTATGGTTAGTCGATATATGCATATGCTATCTATCGAATCCTGCGGTATTTGAAGAGTAGCCCTGGGAAAGACCTTTGGTTTAGGGGGGATCAACACCTGAATGTGCAAGGGTATTGCGATGATGATGGGGCAAGTAGTGTTGATGATAGGAGGTCTACCTATAGATATTGCATCTTTGTGGGAGGTAACCTTGTGTCATGGAGAAGCAAGAAGCAGGAGGTTGTGGCTCGATTTATTGTAGAGGCAGAGTACATAGCAATGACATTGAGTGTGAGTGAAATGATATGGATGAAGGGTTTATTGTCAAGCTTTGAGTATGGAGGAATAATCTCTTAGTGTTGCACTGTGACAACAAATCTGTAATCAATATTGTTAACAATCCAGTACAACATGATCGTACCAAGCATGTTGACATTGAGAGGTTCTTCATTAAGGAGAAGCTCGATGGCAAGGTGTTGAAGTTAGAGTATGTCAAATCTGGTGAACAGTTGGCTGACTGTTTCACTAAAAGGTTAGGTCATAGCAATGATACTACAATATATAACAACATGGACATAATTGATATCTTCGGCCCATTTTGAGGGAGAATGTTGGTGAGTTCGTCCTAGAGTTTAATTAAGAAGGTGTATTAGAATCGGACTTGTGTTCTTAGACTATAAATAAATGACGTAGATGTCCGGTAGACAACACATAATTTTTCCCAAAGTCCACAAAATGAAACTGCAGCTCACTTTTTTCGAAAGAAGAAGCAGCAGCAGGTGTAGATGTGCTCATTATTGGATTCCTAATTGAAGTCAACAATGACTCAAAGTAGCCACGGATATTTAGCTCGTTGTTAGTTTCATTTACAACTTGCTAAAAAAAACAGATACTGTCCACACGTAGGAATTGAACTGTTTGAAACTGTTCCAAACAGGCCAGTAATCTATCTGATGTTTTCTGCGTTCCAAACAGACCAGCAATCTATCAGATGTTTACCAGTTCGTAAGAAAATTGCCTATCGTGCACGTATAATGCACATAACTAATCATGGATGTTGTAGCCAGCGAGGTGTGGCTGTATAAGAGCGCTAAGCGTGTACGACCACTGTGTCTTTTCTTGGCAACGAGCCTGCGGAGAACTATCCATATGAACATGTCTTATTTTTACTGCACAAACAGTACAGGTCTCCTTTCTCTTTCCGGGAGGGAAGCTTAAAAAAAGAGTTACCCTACGATGATATCGAGTTCAACGGAATCAACTCACCTAGTGAACCGGGCCTACTACTAAACATTGATTCTCTCTCCTAAAGACTTGTAGATAAATTTTGCTTGGTTGAAACCACTCTTAAATAGTATGTTAAATACACGAAACCCATCAAAAACTAAAAGCAAGGGAATCAACTCTTATTTATCCTAATTAAGCATCAATACTAGAAAATAAGCATATTATCTATCCTACGTGACAAGAAAATTCAGTTTTTATTTGCTAAGCTTCTCTCTAAGTACCTGCATTATACATGCTCTAGATGACCATTCCTCCTTTGTCTGTTTGGCCTGTGCCAATCAATTAATCAAACCCGGTCACGGCCATCGCCAACATTCCCTGATTTTACCTTTGGAAGCTGTGATCGATGCTTGCTGGTGCGACTGCGCTGACTTCGCCGGAAAAATACTACTATATTCTGACACTGCGAATTTGGTTCTGGCTAGCCTGTACACTCATTTCTAGTTATAGTCAAATGGGGATTATCAGTGTCAAGTGGGGTTCAGATACGAACAAGTCGTTCAAGGTTGAATGATTTGTACTAGTAGTTCATACCTGGCAATCCACAACATTCGTAGCTGGGAATTTGGGGCGGGGCGGTGAGGCTGTCTTGCGTCTCGCCGCTCGCGCGTATGGTTTTAGCTTCTCTTTTCTTCATAAACCGGGCGGTTTGCCCAGTCATTTGCTACTTCGCGATGTTCCTGAAGAAATCGTCCACAGAACATTTCATGGACTGTATCCACTGCCACAGAAAATTCTGCACCGTAATGCATTGCACACGCCTTCCGTGTGAGTATTTGTTTGTTCCCAGGGGCATTATGATGCGCAAGAAATAATTTGAAATGAACTGGAAACAAGAACTCTTCTAGACCGAAGGCCACCCAAGCCCTGATTTAATTAGCATAGCAAAAGGTTTTGCAATGCTTTTCTGCGGGGAACCCCAGCTTCCAGCCTTTTTTTTCGCTAACAAAGTACAGAAAGGTAGGTACGCTCGATGGAAACCCCTCCACAACCGAGCAAAACAGATGTTCAACAAGAACTTGAATCTCCAGACTGAAATTGCAAGCTACTTGTGTCAACCAAGCACACCAGATGCTCAAATTACGCTCTATACAGTCGCTTTAAATTTACAGCCATATGATATGAGTCGCACTGTTAGGGGATCTGCAGTGAAGTCCTGCGGAAAAACCAGACGTCAATTACTGTTGTATATATTCAGAAATGCACAGAAGAAACAGGTATTTCAATCAAATTATACGAAAGCAGAGTAAATAATATATATTTATTATATTTTTACTAATATATTATGATACAAAACATATATGCTCTAATCAGCCTTTCTCTACACACTTTGGAGCATACATAAATGTCATGAATGATTGTACATTCTTATTCACTCCACTTATAAATGTGTATCTTCAAGACAAATGTGACGGCCTACACGAGGACAACCAACATAGCACTAAAGGCTTATCACTTGACCCTTCCTAATAAAATGCGAACAATAAACCTTCGGAAGTAGACCCGCCATTAGATTAGTGTTCCTTGTTCAAGCAAGCAAGAACTTCAAGAAGGGAAGCAATAAAATGCATCTGAATTTCCTCATCAATCGTCGAGAAGAGGGGGACATGAACAAATAGAGACTTGATACCATGCTGCTCTGCAAACCTAAGAGAGTGATAATAGACATAGTTGCATACAAATCGACCAGCGTCATCTGAACGCATCACATCGTAGCCCATCTGTTGGAGGGACTTGGTTATTTCATTCACTGGCAGGGTAGTCTGCTTGATCATGAAAAAATTGAGCACAATGTAGTTCGGCTGATGGACATTAAGACAATAAACAAGTAGCAGGAAACAGAAGGACGTTCGAATAATCTTTCAGATGTAAAAGCTGGAGAAACTTCATGGAGGAATTTGTACTCAAGCAGTGGCCAGTGGGGTAGCGAAGGTTAGTATTTTGACCCAAACCCAATAGCTCTACGTGAAACAAATACTTACAGTGACTTAATTGCAAACATATGCAAGGATGTATTTTCACTGCTGCGTTCATTTCTTCTTTCTACAAGATGTCTTGAAAAAGAAGTAAACTTGCAATTACGGTGGAGTTTGCAGACAACGGACTCGAACAAAATTGTGATCACAGCAAATTGTGGGGTATGAATGTACAGAGAAATTGTTCGCTACCAGGTGCTATTTTCATTGAGGTCACAGGCTTACAGAAGCCACTCACAGTACCATGCCAAAATGCATCGAAGGCAACAATAACAAGTAAAATTTTGGGGTACCATCTGTGTGCTACAGACTTTGCAACCAAAACTGGCCAAATCGATCAAAGAAGTCAAATTTTGAGTGACCCGCCAGAATTTGTCTATGAATCAACTAATAAACAATTTGGTGTGGTAAGGAGTCACCAACCAAACCTAACCTATAATACCAAAAGGTCACACAGTAAATGAAAACAATTTCCTGTGGCACGCTAAAATGTTGGCCTATTGACAAGTCACCAACGAAACATAACCTATAATACCAAAGGTAACAAGGTAAATGAAACAAGATTTTCCAGCAGTAAGATATTTTTTAACAGGCAGCCATAATGCTTTCAGAAAACAACAGTTAAATTCTACCTGTTTTGCATGTGAGATCCTTCCATCAGATGACAAGATAGGGACCCTCTGCAATGTAATAATTTGAAACAAATATGATGTAAATGAAAGACTTTTCTTTACATATGGAAAATAACAAAGGTTTATGCACAATGAGGCAACCTGCGGTTTCCATCCCAGCTCATCGGGGCAACAGAAAGTAGCTTCATTGACAGCTTGATTCTCAAGAGCAAACTTTGTTGCACCACTGTTGACTCCAAAATGGAGCTGAAAATATTCCATAAATAAATTGGTTTCAGTGGAGCTAACGGGACGTTAAAAAAATCTGGTTCTTTTCCATAGGGAAATGGTACACCGAAAAGGAACCTTGATGGACACCAACTCCTATGTAATGTGACTAAATTTCAAACCACAAGATTAATGAAATTCTGTAGAACATATAGTTCCAAGTTTCAAATTGCCAATGCAGATGCAATTCAATGGAATTTACTTCGAATTCTAATGTTGACCTCATAGCTGAAAGATGCTAGGTGGGATTTATGTTGACAACTTCGCAATGTGTTTTCATGCCAAATTACTTTTCTTGTTAAAACTTAAGAACGGAGAAAGCTTGTAAAATCACCATTCCAAACATTTGGCTGAATTATGGAGTTGTATTAACATATGATCTAGTAAAGTGAGAACTGACCAAAATCACTTGCCCCTGACCGGGTACTCCATGTTCTCTGTCTATGATAGCTGATTCTATCAATTCATACAATGGACCGAGCGCACCCTGCCCGGCGGTCTCAAGAACAGTGCAACTTCCAAGTACAAGGCCTTTCGGCAACCCTCTCTTTTCCATGAATGATTGGAGATTACGTACAATTGTCTCAGTTGGATTCTCAACAACACCCTGAAACTTCTTAAATCCAGTAACATGGACAGTCACGCACGAAGGCCCTTCAGAACCCATTTATCTTCTTACGCAATATTGATCAACGAAGCAATGGGAGTATCTGTGTCGAAGAACCTGGATAGAGGTCGCTAATATAAGTAGATAATACACATACCACAATATACAAAGATAATAAATAAAGCTCTATCTCCCGGGGAAAAAAATGTTGGTCATGTGAGATATAGATGTCAAATAGAAGGTACTGCAGAGTGCAGACAGGACCAACTTCCCAACAAGAAGACATTCACACATACAACATGTGGGTAGTACTACTACTAAGTGTAGACTTCTGTGGAATAATTGTGTGTTTTTCCCGTAGGATCCCACACCCTTTTTTATAGTCTAAAAGTTGAATCCGACTCTAATACAAGGTTAGATCCGACTCTAACACGACTCGTTATTTAGATCCTAATACTAACTCACCCACACTCCCCCTCAAGATAGGCCGAAGATATCAATCATGCCCATCTTGTTACATATTGTAGCACCCTCACTAGTGTTATGAATATTGTCTGCATATATTGAAGAGGCCTAATGGACGATATATATAAAGAGTACAAGGGGGTTGCCATATACAGATAAGGAAATACAAAAAGAATCAAGTTCTAACACCCCCCCTTCTTCAAACTCATGGTGGATCACACACACAGAGTTTGGAGAGAAAATATAAATATTGTTCTCTAGTCTGTGGCTTCGTGAAGAAGTTAGCAACTTGTAACTCTGATGGCACAACCCGTAAAGTACTCCCTCCTGCACCTGTGAGCGAGTGTATAAAGCATCCACACTAATGTGCTTGGTGAGCTCATGCTTCACTGGGTCCCGAACAATACTGATAGCACCTGTACTGTAAAGATAAAAGAGTCGTAGGTCCCATCACAGGCACTCCAAAATCTGTAAGTAGCCATCTCAACCAAGTAACCTCTGCTGTCACTGCTCTCAACTCAACCGCCGCATTCGAACGGGAAACTGCAGTCTGCTTCTTAATCTTCTAGGCAATCAGGGAGGAGCTAAGAAAAACACAGTAAGCAGAAAGAGAACGACGATTAGAAGGATCACTAGCCCAGGTCGCATCGGAGTACGTCTGAAGCTGTAGTGCGTAGAGCTAGGGAAAAACAAACGACGAGAGATAGTCCCACGCAAGTAGCGAAGAACACGAAGAAGGTGACTGTAGTGAAGATGGATAGGACGAGCCATGAACTAACTCAAGATATAAACAACATAAACAATATCAGGACGAATGCTCACAACATACACCAAACTCCCGACAAGATGGCGATATCGAGTAGGATCCTCAAGAAGATCACCATCAGTGGCACAAAGCTGTAGGGATAACTCCATGGGAGTCTCAGCAGTGCGAGTGTCAATCAGACCAGACCGATCAAGAAGATCCTGGATATATTTCTGTTGGGAGAGGTAGTAACCCTTAGGCATGGAAGAGACCTCAATCCCAAGGAAGTACGTAAGAGAACCAAGATCAGTCATAAAAACTGCTCACTGAGATGCTTCTTCACATACGTGATGAATAAGGAATCATCACGAGTGATTAGCATATCATCAACATACAGAATAAGCAGTGTCCTACCACGAGATGAGACATGGACAAAAAGAGCAGGATCACGGGAACTAACAGTGAAACCGACAGCAGTAACCACTAAAGTAAAACGCGCAAACTAGGCATAAGGAGCCTGTTTGAGGCTATAAAGAGCACGACGAAGACGACAGACGTGCCCATCGGGAACAGAAAACCCAGGTGGTGGCTATATGTAGATCTCATGCAAAACACCATTAAGAAAAGCATTCTTAACATCCAGCTGAGAGATAGACCACCGGCGAACAGAAGCAACCGCAACAAGAGTGCGAATAGTAGTCACATGGGCAACAGGGCCAGTCTCATCGCAATCACGACCGTACTCCTGCTGAAAGCCGCGAGCCACAAGACGAGCCTTGTAGCACTCAATAGTACCATCAGACTGGGTCTTAATCTTGTACACCCACTTGCACGTGATCGAACGAGCATGCACAGGTGTCGGTACAATATCCCAAGTCTCCGTACGTCGAAGAGCATCAAGCTCCTCTGCCATAGCGAGCTGCTACTTAGAATGAGGAGCAGCCTCACAATAAGAACTAGGCTCAGTGACAGAGAGAGCATGAGCTATCGGAGCAAATCCAAGACGATCGGAAGGTCGAAGGGATATCCGGTCACAAAGGACGTAACGAGAAACATCAACAGGAGGATCAGATGTAGGTGTCGGCAGTCAAGATACCAAGAGAGGAGACTGGTGAAGGACGAGGATACCTGGAGTAGTGAATACCAGATAAACGAGACGATGGTGCTGCAGGAACAAGAGACGGTGGTGCTGCAGGAACAAGAGACGGTGCTGCAGGAGGAAGCACCAGAGACGGAGGTACAGAAAGAATTACTAGAGACAGACCAGGGGAAGACTGTGATAGTGGATAAATGGGTGAAAAGTCAGAAAGAGACAACTATGAAATCGACTCAACGGTGGAAACAGGAGTCGAATCTCGATAGAAGAAAGGTCGAGATTCGTCAAAGACAACGTCACGTGAAATCCTGATCCGTCAAGCAAAAAGATCCCAGCAGCGATAACTCTTATGCTCAGAACTATAACCAAGAAAAACACACTCAACTGACTGGACCAATAGTTTAGTGCGCTCACGAGGCTGCAGCAGAACAAAACAAGTACAATCAAAAACACGAAGGTGAGTGTACAGGGGGGCTCGAGAGTAGACGCTCTATAGAACTGATACCCTTAAGAGCAGTGGAAGGTTGCATATTGATAAGACATGCAGCCGTAGAAACATCCTCAGTCCAGAACTGTGGCAAGGAGAAGAGTGTGGGCACTATCAATCAGATGACGATGTTTGTGCTTAGCAACCCCATTCTAAGCATAGACACCAGGACAAGAAGGCTGGTAAGGATTGCCCTGCTCAGAAAGAAACTGTCGAAAAGCGCCAAAACAGTACTCGCCAGCAGAATCACAGCGAAAAGTACAGATAGCAGAATCAAACTGAGTATGAACCATCGTTGCAAAGCTACGATAGATCGCAAGAAACTAACCACGATTAGACATAGGGAAAATCCATATAAAATGGGAATAATCATCAATGAAGATAACATAAGATTTATACCCGCCTTTAGAGATAATAGGCGCAGGTCCCCATACATCTGAATGAACTAAGTCAAAAGGACGAGAAGACAAAGACTCACTAGAATGATAAGAAAGTTGTAGCTGTTTGCCCAGCTTACAACCCTGACAAAACTTGGCCGTGTTAACAGTAACACGTCCAAGACACCCTGATGAACTAATGAAGAAAGAAAGGACCCACATAAGTAACCTAAACGGTGATGCTACTGTGCAAAAACTCTAGAGGTGATGGCAGCAGTGGCGGTGGAAGTAGACGTAAAGGTGACAGAAGCAACTGAAGTGGACGGAAGGTGGAGGCGATCAAGGATATAGCGACCCTGACGATCCCTACGGCGCCGACTAGTCCCAAGTACCGCCCTGTCTATCGATCCTAGATGGAACAGGTGCGAGTCAAAACCAACCCTACAACCAAGATTGGTGAGCTGACCCATCGAGAGAAGCTGCATGGTAAGTTGGGGAACATGGGAAACAACTGGAACAGAAAAGTCAGTGGACAAAAGAGTGCTCGACAAATGATGCATGCAGAGGAGTACCGTACCGTCTTCGAACAGAGATAGGAAAAACAAGAGGTCCTACTGAACTGAGAGATGTCGAGTCCGGTGTCATGTGGAAAAAGGCACCAGAATCCAGAACCCAAGAAGTACCTTGAGGAAACGTTTGAGCTAGACTAGCAGAACCTGCTGAGCTATGAAAGAGCTGTTGAAGTAGAGCCTGGCAGAACTGCTGAACAGAGTCACCTCGCTGAGAAGATCCTAACGTGCTGGTCTGTCCTCCCATCGAGGAAAGGTCTCCCTGTCCTCCCTTGGATCATCCAGCCCCACGTGTCTTGTTCTGCTTTTTTTCGCACCGCACAACGCTGATAGTCGTGCCCAAAGTTCTTGCAATAATTGCACTGAACCCCAGTTGGTGCAAAAACAGAAGCGAAGACAGACACCTGAGGAAAGATTGTAGTCGAAGCAAAAACCGTCGGTGTAGTCGAAGAAAGGGTAGCAAGCACAACGGGAACAAACTGTGCTGCTAACCCGCGGCGAAGCTCCTTAGCACGAAGCGTCGAAAGAGCCTCGGTGACTGTCGGTCGTGGTGAGCGGCTCAACCGTTGAGCCCTGACAGGCTCAAACTCCGGGCGAAGACGGCAAACGAAGTCATAAAGACGAAGGCGATCACGATCTGCCTTCTGCACTTTATGACATTCTTGGCAGAAGAGAAGCTACCATCTAGCCGGGCGCCGAGAGACTAGTCAGGCTCGGAAGAAATCGTCGACAGAGGAGTCCTCCTAGCGAAGCGTCTCCAACTCACGCTGAAGCGAAAAGAACTGAGCATCGCTGCTCTGCTGGAATCGCTCACGCAAGTACTCCAGATCTGACGAGTAGCACGCAGACCAACAATGGCAGGATTGAGTCGTCGACGCTGACCACCAGAATGGCTCGAACACGGGCCTCATCAGCACACCAGTGCTCAAAAGCGTTTGTGGCATACTGAAAGGCCTTATCGCCAGTCGTGCAAGAAGAATAACGACCTCTGCCTCCTTAATGACTTCATCTTCGCATGAGGTGCAAAGGTAGGCGGTGGTGAGGAAAGAGGCGGTGACGGCGGACAAGGTCGGATACTAGTAACATGTCCCCAGAGGCGGAGACCATAAAGCTTGATTTCTATGAGTGAAGACCACAACCTGTAGTTCGTCCTATTATGCTTTGTTCCTGAAAATAGGATCGCAGCTGATGGAACAAAAGCCATTGGTTGACGGCGCGGCGACCAAAGCAACGAAGTCTAACAGGCGGCGCTTAGAGCGATGTTTTCTATATATTTTTTTAGCGAACGCCACGCTAAACGGCCCCTTCACTAAAGGAAACACGCGCGCAGGGAACTAGGGTTCCCCAACAAGCAATGGCGACAACCGGCGAGGTCGGCTCCGTGACAGCGACCTCAAGTCGTTCCCCCGCAAATAGCGGCGTGGCGGCGGCGACCCGAGCGTCCACTCTGGCAGCGACGGCCCGAGCGAGGTCAACTCTGGCGGCGGTGACCTCAAGTCGGGCAGCACCGTAGTGGCGTCGAGGCCTCCAAGCGGCGGCGTAGGCAAGCGTCTCAAGCCGGCGGTGTGTCGGGCGATAAGCGTCGTCCGGCGTCGTTCGACCACCGTCTTGAGCGGCGTCCTCGGGTATCAGCATCGATGGCGGCTTGGTGTCTGATGGCGCTTCGAGGCGGCGGCGGCGGCGGCGCGAAGCTAGGTTCCCTCTTGGGGCGGCGGCACGATGGATGTGGCAGCGGAAAGAGTTAGGTAAAAGCCCTAGCTCTGATACCATGTTATGAATATTGTGTGCATATATTCAAGAGGCCCAATGGACGATATATAGGGAGTACAAGGGGGTTGCTGATGGATAAGTCATTGTTGTGTTGGCTTTTGCTTTTGCTGCGCCTTCAAGGACAAACATCTCTTTAGGACAAACATCTTAGACTACTTTTGACTAGCATCTAGACAAACATCTTAGACTACTTTTGACTAGCATCTAGGACAGCATCTTAGACTACTTTTGATAGCTTTTGACTAGCATCTAGGACAGCATCTTAGACTAGCATCTTAGCATATGCTTGGCTAGTTACCAGCCTATAAATTTGTATCCCCAACCCCTCAGGTTGGCATGGCATTGTGTGAGAAATAAACAAAGAAAATTGCCCCCCATCTCCAAGTGTCATCCTCCCGATGAGAGTAAGGATCTTGCTATCACCAAGTGCAAGAGTCCAGCGACTAACAAGTGGTATCAGAGCCATACTATCCTGCAACCTGAGCATCTCCTGTTCAATCCCTTACTCGGCCTCGCTTCGGCCCAGCAGAAATTTCCATAACAAGAGCCTCTCCTCTCCTCCACGCAGCAGTTCCCCGGTGGTGCGCCATGTCCGCAGACGCTCTCGGCCTTCGTCGCCTCGAGCGAGGCGGCAAAAGTTTAACTTCGCATGGCGGGAGAGGAACGCGAATGCAGCGAAGCGAGCATGCCACAAAAAAAGCGTCAAAATGGCGGCTGGAATGAGCCGGCGGCAGAGCGGAGATGGAAGCAAAGGCGGCAGACAGATCGGCGTGTCTGGCAGAATAGTGAGGTCGAGTTCTACTGGCGAAGAATAAAGCAGCTCATCTTCGCTGATGGCAAATGACGCGGACTCGAACCACCGGAGGAGAGGGAAGCGTGCGAGCGATGGGCAACGCGCAAGACGCTCATGCGCCGCGGCCGAACGTCAGACAGCGCGGACGCCTTGTGGCGCTCTGGAGAGAGACACGACGGCGGCGCAGCAGTCTGGTCGACGGGAGAAATAGGCCTTCACAGCGACGCGACTCTCCCTGTTCGTACCGTGGTCACCACGAGTACAAGTTGTCGTCGAGGGCGTCGGCCCGGCGGCGAGTGGCCTACCTCACCAAGACCAACTATGTCGAGCGGAGGCTGCGGTGATGAGGTAAAAGCTCAGTCGCGCATATGTGGGATCTTGATCCGCATCTGAGGCGTCGACTACAACCGGGATCGTGGCGGATGCTCTCATCGCTGCGAGCCCCGCCCGAGATGCGATTCTCGCTACCAACAAGCGGATCGCCAAAGAGGTTGGGACGCCATCATTGCAAAGACGACGGCGGTGACCGCCGCCCGCAAGTCTACATTGCGAGCACTACGCAGGAGTGGGAGAACACGCCTTGAAGCCAAGTGAGGGCGTTGATTGATGGATAAGTCTTGTGTTGGCTTGTCTTTGTCCTCCAAGGACAGCATCTTTAGGACAAACATCTTGGTACGCTTTAGGGCGACATCTTGACCGCTTTAGGATGACATCTTGGCGCTTTAGGACAACATCTTTAGGAATGACATCTTGATCGCCTTTAGAATGACATCTTGATCGCTTTAGGGCGGCATCTTAGACTAGCATCTTAGCATATCTTTGGTGGTGCCTATAAATTTGTATCCCCAACCCTCGAGGTTGGCATAGCATTGTGTGAGAAATAAACAAAGAAAATTGCCCCATCTCCAAGTGTTATCCTCTCGATGAGAGTAAGGATCTTGCTATCACCAAGAGCAAGAGTCCAAATGACTAACAAGTGGTATCGAGCCGTAGTATCCTCGCAACTTTGAGCATCTCCTCGCTCAATCCCTTCTCGGCCTTCGCTTCCGGCCCGCAGCAGCGCCCCAACCGAAGAGCGCGCAGCCCTCTCCACGCAGTTAGCTTCTGAGCCGCGCCATGTCCGCAGGCGATCTCGGCCTTCGGCCGCCTCGAAACACCTGGCGGCGTAAGAAGCCGAACTTCGGTATGCGACGAGATGCAGCGGCGGACAGGGCAAGCGCAGCGGAAAGAAGCGTCAAAAGGTGGCGGCAATGAGCCGCAGCTTCAGCGGAGTGGAAGCGGTGGCGGCAGCGGCAGATGCGCGATCTTGGCGGCAGCCGAGGTCGAGGTTCTACGCTGCAAAGAATAAAGAACTCCATCTCGCCGATGACAAATACGCGACGTCGAGCAGCCGGGAGAGGAGGCAACAAGGAAGCGAAGTACAAGAATGGGCAATACGCCACGCTTATGAGGCGGCGGCCAATTTCGCAGCGGCTATGGACGCATGGCCGGCTGGCGCCTCGAGGAGGCGCATGCCTGCTGGCGGCATACGGGTCGATGGCCAGCGGCCTTCACAAAGCGACGCGCCTTCTCCTGCCTTGCATCGGTCACCACGAGTACTGGTTTGTCGTCGAGGACGTTGTCCCCGGCGGGCGGCCTACCTTACCAAGACCAACTACGCCGAGCGGGTCATGCGGTGATGAGGTAAAGCTCCAGCGCATATGTGGGATGCGATCCGTCTGAAGACGCCGACTCTGACCGGGGATCGACGGGCGCCGGATGCTCTCATCGCCGCAGCCCCGCCCGAGATGCGCTTCGCTAACCAACAAGCGGATCGCTAAAGAGGCTTGGGACGCCATCGCCGCAAAGACGCTCGGCGGCCGCCGCGCGCAAGTCTACATTGCGGGCACTACGCAGTGAGCGGGAGAACCCGCCTTCAAGCGGTGAGGATGTTGATGACTTTGCTCTCGCCTCAACACTCGCTGCGCGAAGTTAGTGCGATTCGGCGATGACACCTACGGCGAGGAGAGAGCGTGGAGAAGCTCTTCCGCCTGCGGCCCCTGAGAAGTACAAGCAGATGGCTCGCCGATCAGTCTCTGCTAGACCTCTCCGATGACGATCGAGGAGGCGCGGTCGCCTAAGGTCGTTGACGATGAGCCATGAGCCGTCTCTCGGGACCCGTCACCATTGGCGGAAGCTCCTCTCACTCGGGAGCAGCTGGTCAGCATTGGCCAAGGTGGCAGGAAGAAGTGAGCCTTTTTTCCACGACAGCGTGAGCCATAAGCGTGGCAAGCAAAGCCGAACGAGACAACTCTTGCTACAATGGCGCGCAAGCTTTGGTCATTGGGCCAAGGATTGTCGGCGACCACGAGGTGATGACCGCGGAGGCGCCAGCAGCATGCGGCTGGCAAGCAAAAGCCGCGTGAGCGACTCTTGCCACAAGCTGCGGCAAGCTTGGTCATTGGGCCAAGGTTGTCGATACCACGACGCTGCCAGCCCACGCCGCGGCAGCGGAGGAGGAGCACCGGCCGTTCATTGCTCATCGCGAGCATCGAACTACCTCCACCGACCGCGGCAATGCCTTCCTCCACCTTGACGAGCCAAAAGCACATGCCTCTCCGGCAGCTCCAAGAACGACAAGACCGACGGGCGGTGCCTCGACACCGGCGCCACCCACCACATGACGGCGGCGGGAGTACTTCTCCGAAGCTCGACTCAAACGCTCGAGGCTCCGTCAAGTTTGGGGACGCCCGGCGTGAAAATCGAGGGCGGCTCGGCTATCTTCACCGCCAGTGTCTGGCGAAACCAGCCGCCACCGGGCGTCTACTACATCCCCGATCTGCAGAACTCCATCATCACTTGGGGACGGTGGACGAAAACGGCTCAGCGATGTCGAGATCGAGCACGGTCTTCGGATTTGGGATCTTCGCCCGCCTTCTTGCCAAGGTAACGAGGCGCAAATAGACTCTACATCCTTCATGCGCAGTGGCACAACCCTTCTGTCTCGCCGCCGTCGGGACGACGCGGCGTGGCAGCCGCAGCGCTTTAGGCACCTTCACTTCGAGGCCCCGGGCGCCTCGATTTACGGAGATGGCGCGAGGCTGCGCGCCCCTTGACCATGTGGAAGCGCTTCTGCGACGTCTGCGTGTTGATGGCAGAGGCGACTTCTTTCCCCAAAGAAGCGAGTTTCCGAGCCAGGAAGGCTCGAGCTTCGTGCACGGAGACTGTGTGGCTTCAGTGACACCGCCACACCGGGAGGACGACGCTATTTCGCCGCTCGTCGACGACCTCTCCCGCTACATGTGGGTGATGGTCCTCGGCGGCAAGGGAGAGGTGCGACGCCATCAAGCGCGACGCAGTTGTTATGGCGAGGCAGAGCGGCGTAAAGTCAGCGTCTTTGCAGACAGAGAATGTGGCGGCAATCACTACGGCGGGCGAATTCACGTCATCTTTGGCTTTGATGAGGGCATTCAGCGCGCATACTACCAGCCGTACTGGCCGCAGCAGAAGCGGCGTCGTCTGCAAGCGGCATGCAACGAACGGTTATGGGGATGGCTCGGGCTCTCCTCAGCGAGGATGCCTGTGCCTTCTAAGGGGAAAGGCGGTGGCGACATACTGTCTACATCCTCAACCGCATTCGCCTAGTTAGCACTCTCGACGCAGGATGCGTGACGAGGTTTGGCATGGCGCCAGCGGCGGTTTCACTTGCGGGTCTTGGCTCCCTTCGTTCGCCATGAGCTTGGCCGCTTCGGCAAGCTCGGCAGCAGGAGCACTCGGAGTGTTCATCGGCTACGCGGAGGCTCGAAGGCCTACCGTGATCCTCGACCTCGACACATTAGCGTCAAGATCTCGCGTGATGTTGTGTTCGACGAAAAGAGGTGGACATGGGACAAAGCGGTGGGCAGCGATTGACTTCGATTCCTGTGGACTTCGTTGTCGACTACGCCCATTTCGAGAGGCGTGAGCTAGCGGCTTCGTCTTCACCGAGCTTCGACATCTCTTCGCCGCGGCTCCCATGAGTGCTCCACCACCGCCGGCACCGCCACGCCACTTCTTCACCACGGCCACTTCAAGCTACCACCACTCGCTCTCACTGCAGCCACACCGCCGGGATCGGCCCCAACAGTTTTTCGTCCACGGCGAAGCGGCCACGACGTGGAGTTCGCATTCTCCGTCCATCACGACGAGGATCGCGTCGACGCCTACCACGACGGGCGAGCCTTCGCGCTACCGCACCATGGATAACATCCTCGAATCGCCGTCCTTCGATGCGCGAAGACGACTTCGGCGTGAGTCAAGACTTGGCGTGGCGACGACGGCGAGCCCGCTCCCTTCTTTGGCTGAGGCGGAGGAGACGGCGTGGCGTGTCGCGATAAACAAGAGATGGACGCTGTCGAAGCGGAACGGACGTGGAATCGGGCGGATCTTCTGCCGGTCGCCGCGATCACGCCGAGTGGGTGTTCAAAGCGAAGCGGGATAAGCGGCGCCATCGTCAAGCACAAGGCTCGCTTGGTGGCACGAGGCTTCATGCGGCGGGGGGATCGACCGACGACGCCAGACCTGCGTCGCGCGATGGAGTCCGTTAAATCTTCTCTCGCACTTGCGGCCCGGGGAGGTTGGCACGCCCATCACATAGACGTCAAGTCCGCCTTCTCAACGGCGACTTGAAGGAGGAGGTCTACGTCCGTCGCCGCCGGATTCGTCATCCCCGACAAGCGAAGGCAAGGTCCTCCGCCACGTGAAGCCCTCTACGGCTTAGCGAGCACCACGCAGCACGAACGCTAAGTCGACTCCACCCTTATGCAAATGGGGTTCCAAGCAGAACGCGACATGCAGGTCAGCGGGTCACTGCGGCGGAGCGGGCGGGCAACGCCTGGCGGTGGCGCCTTACGCCGACGACCAGTGATCACCGGCTCCAAGGAGGCGAGGTCGCGTTCAAAGCGAGATGAAGACCGCCTTCCGTGACGGCGACTTATTGGGCTCCTGCCCTTCTACTCAGGGATCGAGGTCCACCGGACAGCTCCCGATATCTCCTTCGCAGATCGCCACGCCATGGCGCATCGTTGAGCCGGCGGGCTCGCCGACGAACCCAACCCCCACACTCTATGGAGGAGAGGTGGTCGAGCCGCGACAAACCTGGCGGAGGAGGTGGGACGCAACGCAGACGGCGCAAGACATGTGGCGACCGCCGTTACCTTGTCCACACGGGCCGGACTTGGCGTTCGCCGTGCCACGCCGGTCGGTTCATCGCGGAATCGACGAGCGAGCATCGGCGAAGCCGTGAAGAGGATCCTCCGCTTCGTTGCGCGCACCTCCGACCACGACTTGCACTACCCGAGGTGTCCTCGCCAAGACTTCATCTGCATGCGGCAATGACCACGCAGCGACATCGACACCAAAGCAAGAGCACAAGCGGATTCTCTTCTTCCTCGGCAAGTGCCTCGTTAGTTGGCGATCAATCAAGCGGCGGTGGTGGCTCTGCCCGGTTGTGAGGCCGAGTACATAAGCGGCCTCCACCGCTTCAACTTCAGCGCTTCTGGCTCGTTCGACCGCTTGGTGATCTCTCAGAGACAACTGAAGCGCGGCGCTCGGGGTGGGCGGCAAGTCCGCCTGCTCGCAAGAACCCGTTTTCCATGAACGAGCAAGCACATCCGGGTGAACCACCGCCGTCAGGTCGCTTGGATGAAGGCAAGATCAAGGCGAGCTACATCAACACCACGGATCGCCTTGCGGACACTTTCACCAAGCCTCTTGGGAGGTCAAATTCCTCGAGCTACGCTTCTAGGATCGGATGGTTCAACTCTCCCAAGATGGCCTTACAAGACTTAGGGGAGAATGATGGATAAGTCTTGTGTTGGCTTGTGCCGTCCTCCAAGGACAAAGATCTTTAGACACGAGATCTTGGATTGCTTTAGGACAACATCTTGATGCTTTAGGGACAGACATCTTGATCTTTAGAATGAGATCTTTAGGACAAGATCTTGATGCTTTGGGACAAAGATCTTGGTTGCTTTGGGACGGCATCTTAGACTAGCATCTTAGCATATCTTTGAAATCGGGTGCCTATAAATTTGTATCCCTGACCCCGAGGTTGGCATAGCATTGTGTGAGAAATAAACAAAGAAAATTGCCCCATCTCCAAGTGTTATCCTCTCGATGAGAGTAAGGATCTTGCTATCACCAAGAGCAAGAGTCCGGTGACTAACATTGATGACTTTGCTCTCGCCTCAACACTCTGTTGCGAAGTTGAGTGCGATTCGGCGGCGACGATTCCACTGGCGAGAGAGTCGTGGAGAAGCTCTTCCGCTGCGCCCCCGAGAAGTACAAGCAAATGGCTCGCTCGATCGAGTCTCTCATTGGACCTCTCCACGATGACGCATCGAGGCGTTAGGTCGCCTCAAGGTCGCGATGACGATGAACCACAAGCGTCCCTTGGGACCCGTCACTATCAAGTGGAAGCTCCTCCTCACGGGAGCAGCTGGTCACGGCCAAGGTGACAAGAAGAAGGAGCCTTTTCCACGACAGCGGCCATAAGCGTGGCAAGCAAAAAGCCAAGACGAGACAACTCTTGCTACAATGCGGCAAGCTCGGGTCGTTGGGCCAAGGATTGTCGGCATACCACGAGTGATGGCCGTGGGCGCCAGTGCGGCTGGCTGGCAAGCAAAGCCGCAGACGAGACAACTTGCCACAACCGCGACAAGCCCGGCCATTGGGCTAAGGATTATCGGCAACCACGACGCTGCAAAGCCCACGCCGCGCAGGCAGGAGTGAGGAAAGCGGCCGGCCGTTTCATTGCTCATGCGAGCATCGAACTACCTCCAGCCAGCCGCCGCAGCGGCTCTCCTCCACATCGACGAGCCAAAGCACACGCTCCTCGGCGATGGCTTCTAAGAACGACAAGACCGGACGGGCGGTGCTCGACATCGCGGCGCCACCCACCACATGACCGGCGGCGGGAGTTCTTCTCCGAGCTCGACTTCAGCGCTCGAGGCACTGCCGTCAAGTTCGGCGACGCCCGCCGCGGAGATCAAGGGCGTCGGCTCTGTCGTCTGCTCGCCGCCAAAATCGGGCGGCACAGCTATTTCACCGGTGTCTACTACATCCTCGCTGCTGAGAACTCCATCATCGGCTTGGGACAGACTAGATGAAACGGATCGCGTGGAGATTGAGCACGGGTGTCGCAGACGGGATCATCGCCGCCGCCTCGTCAAGGTCAATAAAGAGCAACCGCCTACGCCCTTCACGCGCAGTGGCGCGAACCTTCTGTCTTCTGACCCGCCGCGACGACGACGCTGGAGGCTGCACGAGCGTTTAGGCACCTTAACTTTGAGGCCCTAGACAAATTCAGAAGAAGGGAGATGGGCGCGGGGCATGCCGCGACGTCGACCACGTGGAAGCGATTCTGCGACACTGCGTCTCACCAAAGTCGGCTGGCGGCTTCTTCCTCGCCAGCGAAGCAGCTACCAGCGCCAAAGCTGGAGTTTCAGACACGGTGACCTCTCAGTAGCCCGTGACACCAGCCTACACTGAGTGGCGCTATTTCCTCCTCGTCGGACGACGTGTCCTGCCTATTGGCCGCCCCGCTGACACACGTCAAAGCGGCTTGGCGCTTACTGCGCCATCAAGTGCCTTCAAAGCGCTGCTGCGAGCGAGTCGAAGCCGTCGGGTCCTTGACGGACAAGCGGCGGCGAGTTCACGGCGGCCGAAGTTCGCGGCAGATCGCGCCAACGAGGATCCATCGTCACTTTCGCCGCCAGTACACCCCGCAGCAGAACTGCAGCTGCCGAAGGCCGCAACTGTGACGGGCGGTGGTACCGCGCGCCTTCTCGCTCCAGAGAGGATGCCGGCATTCTCTCGGGGCGTGGCGATGATCGCTGCCGTTCACCTGCTAACCGCTTCCTCACCAAGGCCTCGACGGCAAGAAGACGCCATACGAGGCCTCGCACGGCGCGAAGCCGCGCGAGCCACCCGAAGTCTTTCTACCGCTCGCCCGTCGAGCGAGGCTCAACCACGCGGCAAGCTCGACGAATCGAAGCACGCCAGAGTCTTCATTAGCTCGCGGCGCCAAGGCCTACCGCCCTCGATCTCGATCCTACGACCGCGTCGATCACGCGCGACGCCGCGTTCGACGGGCCATGGCGGCGGACGTGGGACAAGATGGTGGATGACGGCTCGACGACCAAGCGATTTCCCGGCGGTCGACCACGCCCACTTCGAGGAGGCGTGAGCTAACCGCGCCTTCGTCTTCGAAGCTCGCCTACCCCACCACCTAGTTCGCCACCACGAGCTCGGTGAGTCCTGCCCGCCAAGACGTACGCCACGCCTCGTTCTCCCACACGCGGCGCCTACTCCTTCAAGCTTCAAAGACCGGCCCGCTACCACGATAAGCGCAAAGACACGCGGTGGAGTTCGCCGCTCCGTCTAACGACGAGATCGCGATCGACGCTACCACGGCGGCGAGCTCTGCGCATCTGCGTGCAGTGGGCGACCTCGCCGGTGGCGAAATGTCCTCGAATCATGGCGCGATCGACTTCAAGGCAGAGGCGTGCGCCTAAGCGCGGGGCCACGGGCGAAGCCTCGCTCAGCCGAGGCGAGAGAGACGCTGCATGACGTCTGCATGATGCGCAGGAGAGATGGACGCCGTCGGCGAAACAAGACGTGGGAGCCCGGCCGATCTTCCGGCCTAAGCCACCACGCCATCTCTCTCTGCTGGTCTTCAAGCTCAAGAAAAACGAGAAATGGAGAGGTGATCAGCACAAGGCGTCTCGCGGCACGAGAGCTTCGTCGAAGAGGAGGAGTCGACTTCGGACGATGCCAGCGCACTGTTACCTGGATGGAGTCCGCGGCTCCTCTCGCTTCCATGCCCCGGAGGCTGATGCGTTCATCACATGGACGTCAAGTCTGCTTTCTCAACTACGACTTGAAGGAGGAGGTCTACGCTTCGCCACCACGGATTCATCATCCCCGGCAGAAAGAAGGTCCTCGACTGCGCAAGGCCTCTTCACGGCCGCCCGTAATCATGAGCTTGGAACGCCAAGTCGACTCCACCTCAAGCAAATGGGATTCCAAAGCAGAAGGCCACGAGGTCTCTGCGTCAGGGCAAGGGAGGCAATGCCTGCCGATAGGCGTCTCGTCGGCGACCTTGTGATCACCTGTTATCAAGGAGAAGGAGATCGAGGCGTTCAAAGGCGGAGATGAAGGCCGCCTTCCAGATGAGCGACCTCGGGCCCTCTCCTTCTACCTCGGGATCGAGGTCCACCGAGAACAGACTCGGCATCTCTCTTCGCCAGGCCGCTTCACGCCAATGATCGCGGAGTCTGGTGGTGGCACCGATCGCAACACCTTGAATACACTCATGAGAGGAGAGGCTTACTAAGTCGTGAGGTCTGGCGGAGGAGGTGGGCCTTGACGCGATCGGCGAAGCATGGGCAACCTTTTCGCCACCTTTGTCCACACGCCGACGGACTTGGCGTTCGCCGTCGGCTCGTCGGCCGGTTCATCGGCAACAAGCGACGACGAGCACCAAGAAAGAAGTGAAAAGGATCCTCCGCTACGTCGCGGGCACCTCGACCCTGACACCTAAGGTGCCTACGTGGCAAGACTTTCATCGAATGCATAATGACAATGACCACGCCAGCGACATCAACACGAGCAAGAGCACCGGCGAGATGTCAGATTTCGGCAAGTGTCCGATCACCGGCAATCGGTCAAGCGGTGAAGTGAGTGGCTTTGTCTAGTCAATGCAGAGTACATTGCACCACTACCGCTTTACTCAGCTCTGTGGTCGCACGGTCACATAGCGATCTCCTTGGCAAGAGACGCAGAGCAAATGGAGCTTCGGGGTGGGAAGAAGTCCGCCTTGGCCTTGGCGAAGAACACGTCTTCCATGAGCGCAGAACATCCAGCAGGTATCAATTCATCGGTTGCCTGGATGAAGGGCGTCCGCTAACTACATCAACACCTAAGACCCATTTCATGACCTCTGACCAAGTCTCTTGCGGATCAAGTTCCGAGCTTGGCGCCAGATCGGGATGGCTCAGATTCCTCAGCAAGGAGACACACAAGACTTAGGGAGAGTGATGGATAAGTCATTGTTGTGTTGGCTTTTGCTTTCTCCGCCTTCAAGGATGAGATCTCTTTAGACAAAGATCTTAGACTACTTTTGACTAGCATCTGGACAAAGACATCTTAGACTACTTTTGACTAGCATCTAGACAAAGATCTTAGACTACTTTTGATACCTTTTGACTAGCATCTAGGACATGATCTTAGACTAGCATCTTAAAGATATGCTTGGTGGTTACCAAATTTATAAATTTGTATCCCCAACCCCTCAAAGTTGGTATGGCATGTGTGAGAAATAAACAAAGAAAATTGCCCTCTATCTCCAAGTGTCATCCTCCCGATGAGAGTAAGGATCTTGCTATCACCAAGTGCAAGAGTCCAGCAACTAACAGTTGCCATATACAGATAAGGAAATACAAAAAGAGTCATATTCTAACAACTAGTACCTAACCCTTTAGTGAAACAATCAGCCAACTGTTCACCAGACTTGACATACTCCAACTTCAATATACTATCATCGAGAGCTTTTCCTTGATGAAAAACCTATCAATCTCAACGTGCTTGGTACGATCATGTTGAACTAGGGGGTTAGCTATGTTGATTGCAGATTTATTGTTACAATGCAACACCAAGAGATTATTCCTCTATACCCTAAGCTCGGACAATAAACCCTTCATCCATATCATTTCACTCACACTCAACGTCATTGCTCTGTACTCTGCCTCTGCAGTAGATCAAGCCACAACCTCCTATTTCTTGCTCCTCCATGACACAAAGTTACCTTCCAAAAAGATACAATATCCAGAAGTAGACCTCGTATCATCCATACTGCTCGCCTAATCAGCATCGCAATACCCTTCCACATTCAGATGTTGATTCTTCCTGAACCAAATGTCTTTCCCAGGGCTACTCTTCAAATACCGTAGGATTCGATAGACAGCATCCATATATCCTTTCCTGGGATCATGCATATATCGAATAACCACTCACTACATATGAAATATCATGTCTTATATGACATAAATAGATGAGACGCCCAACAAGCATTTGATAAGCTTCTTGGTCAACTGGATCTCCCGACTCAGCACATAGCTTGTGATTCCTATAAATAAGTGAAGCAATAGAGCGACACCCAAGTATAACTGTTTCTGCCAGCAGATCAAGGACATACTTCCTCTAGGAGAGAACTATACCCTTCAGAGAACGGGCAATCTCGATCCTAAGAAAGTATCGAAGAGCTCCAAGATCTTTCACCTCAAATGTCTCTCCCAGTCTTTTCTTCAAGGACATGATTTCCTCGACAACATCTCCAGTGATCACAATATCAACATAGACTGACAATATAGTGATATGTGATCCTCTATGCCTATAAAACACAGTATATCTCCATTACACTGAGAATAGCCCATACTACAGATTGCACGCCTGAATCTATCAAACCACATCCTTAGAGACTGTTTTAGACCGTATAAAGACTTCTTAAATTTACACATCTTCCCACCAGTCTGTCTATTCTCAAAGCCTGAGGGAATCTCCATGTATACCTCTTGTAAATCACCATGTAGAAAAACATTCTTCACATCCAACTGATGTAGGGGCCATCCAAAGTTAGTTGCACAAGAGATCAACATTCTTATTGTGCTCATCTTCGCTACTGGTGTAAATGTCTCATCATAATCCATCTCATATGTTTGACTGTAGCCTTTTGCAACTAACCGTACCTTATCTTTCTATCTTGTTTTCAGGAGTTTGCTTAATCGTAAACACTCATTTACATCATACTGCCATTTTTCCTGCTAAAAGTGCAACAAGATCACATGACTTGTTCTTCTGAAGTGCACTAAGCTCCTCCTTCGTAGCATCCTTCCACTTAGGATCTTGCTTAGCAGTTCACCAATCCTTTGGAACATGCACTGTCTGAAGAGATACAATGAATGCTTTGTATGCAAGTGAGATATGAGAATATGATATGAAATTTGCAATATCATGCTCAAAGCCATAACAGACTGGAGGCTTTTCGGCGTTAGCTCTAGTTTCCCTACATTGTGCAAGTGGTAACTCTAGATGGGAGTGATTACAGGAACATTACCACTCGCCCTAAGGGGAGGCAAGGAACTTGATGGAGAGACTCGAAGAGGGATTTGGGACTAGATCAACTGGCAAGGCCAGCTATTTAGATTGTTGTTGTTCAGGTTGCGCCTCTGCCAGCTCCGTTCATAGCTCAAGTGCTGATTGTTTGTCCCTCTGCTTCTCCCCTGTTTCCCAAAGCGTCTTCGCTGATAAACCTTCAATTCTTTTGGAGCTATCACATCTATCGCATATTCCATTAGGCTTGGGCACGGAATTGTCCCCACAATGACTTTTTCTACTCGTTGATTATCACTCTCCCCCTCTCGACTATCACCATCAGTAATGGGAGAACTCCAAAAACTCCCTAAGAGTACTTCAACTCGTGTAGTACGGCTCAAACTCCCAGAATGTCACATCCATACCCACGAACAACCTTCGCTCAACTGGGTTTTAGCATCTAGGGCCCTTCTAACTTCATGAATAACCTATAGAGAAGCACTTCAGTGCCTACGGATCGGCACTTAGCCGT